>CBVK0100020580.1:0-37319 GCA_900067695.1 Picea abies | reverse complement strand
CTCTTCCGATCTCACCAATTCACATCCCAAACCCTTTCGGGGACTCTTGACCAATTGCTTTTGATGGCATAAAAAATAACTAACTACATGTTTCTGTCAACTAACTACTATATCTTACTGCCTTGAAAAACGAATGCACCAATTTCAACTGCACATTGATTTTAACAAACACTACTTCCTACATAAAAATGTGGTTTGCACTATTGTTAACCATCGCCATAACTAACTTATTCTTCAACTTGGATTGAACAAAACTAATATTTGTATAGTTCTACTCTTGGCTTGAACAAAACTAATATTTGTATAGTTCTACTTTTGTATTGAACAAAACTAATATGTGTATAGTTATACTCTTGGCTTGCCTTAGACATATTGCCAACTAAAGCACCGAATATTTGCAACACACCAACTGATGGTTGGATTTCTTACTCCATAACATTGACCCTCATCTTCAATGGACATTTCTTATAATAATTCTAATTTGCACAAATCCAACAAACAACAACCTTAATACTGTTTTTTTGTTAGATCCATATGATAAATTTATCATGTCCTTAGTGTTATAACATTAATATGTCCTTAATATATCCAAAATCAAGAGGGATAACACATTAAATTAGGTGGTTGACCACTAATATTGGTAATTGCACCCTAGTCTAATTGTGCATCCAAAACTAAGGATATAAAATTTTTATTTAGAAATTTGAATATAGAAAAAAAAGTTCATAAATTAGAACTAGGATGATGATGGACTACTAACTAACAACACGTGCACATGAAAATGAAGGTACAACCAAATAGGTACCTGTTAGATATTGCTTCATTGAGTGAGGAAATCTTAGGAAAAATAGAAGCCGTAAATGCGATTGCATCTATTAGATATGATAAGAAAACAAGGACCAGAGGTGAAAAAGTCAGAATAAAATTTTGTAGACGCATGAAATTTTTTCTTGCTGAAGGAGGATCATTCTCTTATAATGATGAGACCATAGGAGACATAGAGGTTCCACTAAGGTATAAACATCTGGTGAAACAATGGGTACCTAAGGAACTACCTCCTATAGATGTTGAGTTCGTTGTCAACAATAGGACATATCACATTGCACCATCCTCCCTGCATGGCTTGGGGCTATTTTTCATGGATGGAATAATTGAAAAATACAATACAGTAACTAAATTGATGGAATATGTCAGACCGTTTTACAATTATAATGATTGGATGATGTTGGTCCAGTACATGTGAAGTATGCAGAGATATGCACTTGCCGCAAATTATATACAACTAATAAACAAGGATAAAAATAAGGGAGCGACTATCTATATTGATGGAAGGCCTAAAGCTTCTAGCAATATCACAGAGTTTATAAACATCACATGATCTGGGACAACAAACAAACAACCAAATTGCATATATGAGGGACGTGAAGAGAATCGGGTAGTCCTGTGCGCAATAAAAAAGATAGCTCTCAGGAGGATTTATTAGTCGATTAACATTTGAATCAAATAGAAACATTGACTAATAGTGTGCAGGTTCTTATGCAACACCTCTTTAAGAAACCTCTACTTATTGCATTATATTTTTTTATAATCTTTAACATTGTTGTAAATATTATCTTTAACATTGTTTTTTTGTTATCATTATCAATTTTTTAAATATTTGGGGGTTCTAATTATATTATAATGTGGCAGGATGATCGTGGAAAATGGCCAGCCGCAGAACATGTAAATGATTATCAATTTCCACTTTCATTTTACGTTGTTTTTATTATTTGCTTATATAGTTTTATTGAAATAACATTATTTTTCTTGAAATTATATGTAGTCCGCAGGCCATGTTGATCATGATTCCGTCAATGAGGAGGGGTTTTATTCATCCACTGATCCGATGATCTTAATAAAAAAAAGATCATTAAAGATAACAAGGAACTTGCTAGCTTCTTAGATTGTCCAGATCAAACTCCCGACGTCAAAGCAAAGATCAAGCTCCTTATGTCACAACTTAACACATATAAGGTAATAACCATAATTTAAAGTCTTTTTTTTAATGTACTCATATGTTCAATTATGATACTTTGTTCTTTAACTTTTACATTATCTCACAAAAAAAACATTTTCTTTTATATAAAGACATTTTTGGATCCTGTTCAGCCCAGTGTTGGTAGTAATGCCACTATAGAGACACTATAGAGTCCTGATGTGGGTTGTGATACAACTGCTAGAGTATTATTTACTTCTCCATCTTCCACACCTAATTTAGATAGGATCCATGGCATGTACCACTAGACATCCACACCTCGATTAGAGTCTAGAGATGGTGGTAGAGATGAGGATCATGGTGATGTGGTTGAGATGGTTTCATTTCCTGGAGCTAGACGTGTGACAAGCACGGGGACCCTTTCGTGCACATTTTTGGTCAACGATAATGGACTTCCATTAAAAAAATTCAAGACTCTTAGGTAGTTTTAATTCATATTTTAATCATTTAATGTTGTCCTTCTCATACAGAAATCATATAGATTATTAATTTTAAATTAATGATCATATATTTTTGTATGTAGCAAACGACCTTTTTTATAGGCACCTAGAGAAGAAGGCCTTGTTGATTTTTGGGGAAACCTTACACATGAGGTGGAATTGCCAGAATTACAACCTCAAAAAGGAACTTATGGATTATCTTGAAGGCCTCTTTGGAGTATACATGTTCAATAAAAGAACAGTCACCTCTGCAATGGGTGAGTATTTAAAATATACGCGGGATGTTTATAGATGAAGCTTGGCAGGAAATTCTAGGTATGAGAATCCTCCCTCAATTCTAGAGAGGGAGTGGAAGGAGATCATTGATGATGAAAAAGAGAAGATTTTGAAAAAACCAGGAGAACAAATAACTGGTACACCAAGGTAAATTACAATATTTTGATTTCAATACCAGCTTTATTTTTCTTTATATCTAAATAAAAGTGTGGTTATATATAACATACTTGAAAATTTTGATGATAGGTTGCCTGACACTTTGAAGGCAACCAAAGCAAGGATTTCCAAACATGGCCAACAAAAGCTAGGCCAGGGTGGTTAATTGAGGCTACAGTCATGAATCGTAAGTACCCAAACATATTAAGAATATTATTTGTATCACTTTACAACTTTCAGGTAATTGTAGCCAAAAACATTAAAAAACCATACCCTTATGCAATGCAGGGCGATGAATTTGGAACTGAAACCACGGAGGAAGACCTCCAACTTGGTTAAAAGTACAGTTATAAAGCCGTGGTTGATCGTAGGAAAAGCATAGGGTAGACCCGAAGATCCAATTTGTGAGATAAGGTAAATAAAAATCAGTCCACATTAACCTTTCATTACTTATAAAATATGTAAATCTTTGATATCGTTCATAATTTAATTTCTTACTTTGTTTTAATCAGGGGAGAAACATTATCAACGAAACCATTAGTACTGGAGAACAGAGAGTTGATAGTGCAACGTAGCCAGAAGACCATGATGCTCCCCAACAACCTCATCCCAGTGAGGTGAAGCCCCAAGATGTTCTTGTGACTAAGGCCCATGACGGTAAAATGTCTATATATTAATCATATACTTAATAATTTTTCACTTATAAATTTTGTACTTATAAATTTTGACGTTTCAATGGTAGAGAATGTCATGGTTGATCCTCCTCTACCTGAAGATCAGGTGAATAGGACGACAACCATTCCAACGGTGTTGACTAGAGGATGAGGTAAATAATTACATTGCAAAGTTTCTTTTAATATTAATGAACTACTTCAATGATATTTAAAAATTGGCCATATAAATTTAATATTTTTTATTTTTGTAGGTGATGGCCCCTCACAGCAACATCCACGTCATGGGTACGAGACCAAATGTACTCAACGTGAAAGGACTGAAACACCATCAGCTGTTGAAGAGCACCCAGTAAATGAAGACATGGAGATGGATGAATTACTTAAGACCTGGAAAGCACAAAAGAAGACTAAAAGAAATTCATGATGTCATGTAATAATTTTATAAGATAGTTAGATGTACATTATCTAGCTGAACATGTAATGATTCATATAATGCATTGACATTATGGGTACTTTTTCATCTGATAATATACACAAGGCTATTTCTATGGATTGTATATATCCGTGAATGTAATTTTGTTATACACTTAATGATAATTTCATCTTCTCTTATAAGACTTGGTCTATATTGATTCAATACTCCTTGATTCAAGATGTGAGAATGCAAGCAAGACCTGGTGCCTTGTGATTGGGCTATGGAGTCTAGGCAACAAATAGAACTTGAATATGCAATATGCAACTTCCAAAATCTTGTGACATGATATATGCAACTTTGAAAGTCTTGTGACATGTGACATGTGGCAAGCATCGTTTTCCAAGAAATGTGCAGACTTTAAACTTGGTGCAACATGCAAAAATTTTTTTTTGGGAAGATGCAATAAATATAAGTTTTAAGGATTAAACATGAGGGGTTGTAAATGGCCATGTCAAACATTTTATAGTATTTTTTCAGAGAATTAGCCTTCTTTTCATTTTGTCTCACTTGACAAAGAAACAAAATCACATTGTCATTGTCCATTTATATGTGGAGGGTTATTCAAGGTTTAAAGACTTTCTTCATATTTTCCTACTTTAATCCTCTCATGGTCATGTTAATCCATATAGAGGTCCATGATATAAACACTCATTGTTATAATGTTGACATAAATTCCAATCTTCACCTTGTCGATTAGAGGGCACAATTTTGGCAACAATTTAATGTTTTTAGTTCCATGAAATTTATTTTGTTTCTTCAACAACATTACAGATTAAACATGAGGGGTTGGAAATGGCGATGTCAAACATTTACTCTTTCACACATGTGCATCATCTCAATCTGCATGTCTACAATATGTGGAGGGTTATTCAAGGTTTCAAGACTTTCTTCATATTTTCATACTTTATTCTTCTCATGGTCATGTTAATCCATATAGAGGTTCATGATATAAACACTCATTGTTCTAATGCTGAAATAAATTCAAATCTTCACTTTGTCGGTTAGAGGGCACAATAATGGCAATAATGAGAGAGTTTTGACCATATGTCAACTAATTTGTCCCTTTAAAAAACCTTCATTGATGTGCAAGGGAGCACTATGTCTATGAGAGGTCCTACATGAAAGTAAAAGAGGTCAATATGTAAAATAGGTCCTACATATTGAAATATTGATAATTAGTCCATGAAAGTGTCCTACATATTTAAATACAAATTTGGTGGACCCAACAAACAAATTATTTACCACACCGCCTTTCACACAAAATGACACTTCCATCAACAAAGAAATAGATGGGATAGTACGTTGAAGTCATTGAGCCAACACAATGGACTCGGTAGTTGACTAGGATGGAAATCCATGAAATCATCCAGAGACAAGCCCTATTAGGGAGCCACAATAATCCTTGAAACTCCAAATAGAATGGAGAAGGCTTTGTTTTTCAGTGCCTCTCACAATGAGCTTCGCCAAACTTACAACTCGTGTTTTTTGTAATATATGTTATTACATATATGTGTAGTATAATATATATGTATGTTTTATTACACATATATGTAATAAAATATATACATTATTACACACACACACACACACACACACACACACACACACCGTAACACATCAAATATGTTATTATATCCCAACTCCATATTACAATACTTGACCCACACCCACCTGCAAAGATAACAATAGACTTGAACCTATAACAATAGAGACTTGGGACCCATTTGGATGAGTAGTATGAATTGAGACCCAATTTCCCCACTTACTTAAGTCATTATATAAATAAGAACATAAATATAAAACATTATTAACCCCATAAAAACTTAACAATCAAGTGCTTTTATAACATATTGTATTTGTAGATGATCCCTTGCTAAGTTGAAATCCTGCAATAGGATTTGAACTTAGCCTCATTGTTACTTTTGATTGCACATGTAGCCAAAGTGTAGGTTATGCCAAGTAGGTTTTGGTGTTTACTAGTATATTGATGATGTCTTAGTGGTTCTTTTATCATTGTCATTAGAAACATTTTAGGGTGGGGTTACTAATACTAAAGGACTTCATTTATACATGAACTAGGTTATAGTCATATAATGACGATGATACTTAAGATGATCATGATGGCAATGCCCCTCTTAATAATTAAATACAATATTTTGAATGTTTGGAACTCTTAGGTGGTTATGGTACCTTAGACAAGTTCAATTTTCATTTTCAATTATAATAACCATGCAATATTTGGTGACGGGGATCAAAATCCTAGGATGTATTGCTTCAAGGATTTACAAGGAAAATTTATACCACAATGAATTAAGGGTTCCACTTGTGTTAGTTATGGTAGGTTTTGACTCATTCATTGATAAATCACAATTTAATTGATTCAACTAAACAACCTTAAAAAGAACATGAATTAGGTTTGATTTCATGATATGTACATGAACATCATAAAATTTTAACATCATAAATGCATATCTCACCTTTAAATATATCACAAATCCTTATTCAGGTAAATCATATAAATTGACTATGGGATTCTAAAAAGGCATATCACTTGGCTTCACCTACTCACCTACTAGGAAATTCAAGGTAAAGGAGAAGTACCCTAACATAGCTTATCTTCTACTGGGTTATCACCAAAACCTTACTATGAAATAATCACCAAAAACTTAACTCACATACCTTCCTTATAGATATCCTAGCCTTCCTTAGTTGTTGAAAGTATATATATGGTTCCTTAACCTAATTTCTAGTCTAATAACCCTTATTAGGTATAATGGAAGGGGGTTACCCTATTATATCCTAGTCTCAATTACACTTACAAGTAAGCCTCCCTATTAACTAATGCAGGAGCATCGTCAACAACAAGCGAGAGGAGGACAAGCGCCAATGCATTTTGGCACATGATGAATTGTTTGAAATGTTTTGAAGTGGATACACCAAACTTAAATGAGACAATTAAGAAAGAGCGTACTTGTAGATTGTAATCAAAGCTTGAGCGTCCCGCTCTTATCTGAAGGATTAAGAGGCATTTATGTTAGTAATTGTAGGTAGGTAGCTTTGAATTCTTAGATTAGACAGTTTTACGAGCCAGAGGGAAAATGGATATAGACACCCTCACTTGTATCATTGTAACATTATTAGCAGCATAATCAATCGAGAGAGAATAGAGAAGAAGAAGCAGAGAGCTGTGTAGAAGAACCCATGTACAAAATTTCTAGATTAATACAAAGATATTTAGTTCAGACTCATGGTGTTCAATTGCTTTTTGTGTTTATACATGTTGATTGATATGTGCTTGGTTACTCTCTATTGTGAATTTGATTTGATGCGTGAATGTTTGATTTCATATTTAATGTCTGAAATATGAAGAGAGGGAGAGTAAGGAATGAGTTTCAGTTGTTTCTCTGTCTGAGCAAGAGTTTTCCTGCAAGGAGTGCAATGAAATTGTCCGCAAGGTGTGCGTTGAAAGAAGTCAGAGTTCATCTCTGAAAGCTCAGGAGGGATAGCATTGTTCTCATTCTCACAGAAGTGCAAGTTAAGCATAGGATTCGTGTAAGGAGTGCACAGGTCGAGTGAAGTCTCAGGGTTACAACCTGAGCGAAATTGTTGAAACACTGCTGTTGCAGAGAGTGCGCAGAGTCGAAGAGGTTCAAATGCTTGGAAGTATTTGAAGAATTGCTGCAAGGAGTGCGTGCAGGAGGTTTTTTTGAAGACTCGAAGTTTGTGGTAAAATCTCAGAAGAGTTAGTGCCTTGAAGTGTCGAAAGGAGGCGCAGCGACGTTGTTGCTGGTGGATAAGTTTCGTGAAGGTGTACTTGTTCATTTTGCAGGAGTTGTTAAGGATGTATTGGACAGTCAGAATTCTCTGTGGAGGATTCGCGAAGTCCTGGAAGCTGTCGAATCGTGTAGAGGAGTAAGGGAGTTACGGTTTAAAATCTTTGTATCAAGATTCACGAGGTTGTGAAAGGCGAAGTCGCAAAATCGTGAAAGAATATGAGCCATCCAATTGGAAGGACACGTGTCACAAGATCTTCTCTGTCGAGGATTCAGACATCGGAGGTCAGAGAGGGAAGTTCTTTGACTTCAAGAGTAGCGAAGTTGCGAAATCGCAAGGAGCGAGGATATCCGTAGGATCCAGGTCAAGTGAGGACCGTTGGATCAGAGTCTCACCGCGCCTATTGTGCATTCAGAGGTTTGAAGGTGTAGAAGAACCTGATAGCACATAATGGATAGGTGGCATACTTGTCGACAGAGAGGTCAAACCTTTGTTGACCATTTCAGGGTTTTACGAGTCAGAGAACCAAGAGCATAGCATTAGGATTCATGAAGTTGCAAAGTCTGAAACTCAAAAAGGTAGGAAGTTCTGTTGTGGGACCCGCATTGACGATGTGTCAAAATTTCAACGTTTCGGCATATCAGCGGATAGGAAGCTGAGACTTATGTCTCGAAAGTCCCAAATTCGCGAGTTGCGATAAGAGGTACTGAGGAATTTGGGATCTTGGCATTTTGGGTGTCAGGATACAACAAAGGTAGCGCTTCGGGAAGTGAAGTCCCGAAGTATCAAAGTTGGGCATAAGATACACATGGTAGAACCACACAGTGGACCCTGGAAATAGACCAACGGACACACATCACATATTGGAAGGAGTCAACACTCCGCTGACTTCTCGCATCTCGGGGATTCACGAGATAAGAGCACAAGAGTTCAACCTTTGAACTCACGAAGCAACGAATAGTGAAAGGTGCTAGCGCTTAGTCTAGCCGGCGGTCGCACGAGGAGGGCGCTGACAAAAGAAGAGATATACCCATTTCGGGATCTTGGGTATCGCGAGATTGGAGAGGAAGAGTTGGGAGTCACGACTCGTGAACTCGCGAGATTGCGAGTTGCGAAAAAGGACCTGTGGATCGATTTGGAAGGAGATTCCAGCAGGGAATCTGAAAGAGCCGATCTGGCTCGAAGGGGTTAAAGAACGATCCTGTGAGCGGATCTCGACCTGAGGGTCGATAGGTCTGCATCAGTTTTGGTATCAGAGCTTGACTCTATTTGTATACTTCAGACAAGGAAAGAGAGAAAGAAAATCTTAGCCATGCCACCGAGAAGAAGAGACAGGTAAACACCCAATCCGCCAGAGGAGAGGGAAATGCCAAGAGGAAGGGGTAGGTAGGTGCCAAATCTAGCCATGGAAAGAGAGATGCGTGACATACACACCAGACTCGAGGACATGGAGACAACATAGAGGCGCACAGACGGTGTCGGAGATGTCAGTGAATCTGAAAGTGAAGATGAAGCTGGACATGAAAGAGAAGAAGTTACAACAGAAGATGTAGCAAATGAATGCCTGATCAGGGTTGTTGCAAGGATGGGTGCTAAGGCAAAAATGGATATTCCAGTATATGAGGGAAATCTGGATGTTGAAGAGCTTCTAGACTAGATTAGAGCTCCGGACACATATTTTGACTATGAATATGTTGAAGAAGACAAAAAGGTCAAACATGTTGTCACAAGATTAAAAGGACATGCAACATTGTGGTGGGATGAGCTGCAAGCTGACAGACGTTGCAAGGGAAAGTAGAAAATCAAGAGTTGGGATAGGATGATCGCAAATATGAAGGCAAAATTCATTCCCAGGGATTACCAAATTACTCTGTTTCAGAGAATGCAGAATTTGAGACAGAAGCTAATGTCATTAAAGGAGTACACTGAAGAATTCTACAGGATGAACATCAGGGAAGGTCATCGCGAAAGTGATGATGAAAAAGTTTCTAGATATATGAATGGTCTGAGATATGACATTCAGGATGAGATGAGCATGATGACCATCCGAACGGTGGAAGATGCTTATCATATGGCTCTAAAAACTGAAGAGAAGCTGAGCCGAAAACAAGGTCAAGGAGGTTGAGGCAGAAGTCATCCCAGAGGCAAATCAGTTGCCTAGGATAGAAATCAGAAACCCAAGGAAGAGTGGAAGAAACCTCAAACTTAGACTGAGAGAGGTGGAAGCTCATAGAGAGGGCAGCATACCGAACAGAGAGGTCAATATGCTGATGGAAACATTTTTCCTCGTACTAGAGGTAGAGGAAGAGGAAGAGGTGGAGTGGTGAAATGCTTCACATGTGGAAAGGTCAGACATAAATCTTATGAGTGTCCAGAAAAAAAGAAAGAAGGTGGTGAAACTCACATTACCAAAGCACAAACAAGGAATGTTGAGGCAGAAGATGATGAAGGTGGAAGATCGTTGATGATGCGAAAATTTCTCTTAACATCAGAGAAGGAGGTGGAGAGTTCAGTCCAAAGGAACAGAATTTTTTCGGAATGCTTGCAAAACCAAGGACAAGGTATGCAAGGTCATTGTGGACGGTGGTAGCACAGAAAATCTTGTTTCTACAGAGATAGTAGAAAAGATGGAGCTGGAAACTATTGAACATCCAAGTCCATACAGAGTTTCATGGCTACAAAAAGGACATCAGGTAAATGTCACTAAGCAATGTTTAGTTGAATTTAAAATAGGAGGGTATAAAGATGAAATACTTTATGATGTTATTCCCATGGATGTTTGTCATCTATTGTTGGGTAGACCATGGCAATATGACAGAAATGTGATTCATGATGGGAGGAAGAACACATACACCCTAGAGAAGAATGGGGGAACTCACATGTTGTTGCCAATTAAGGACAAAGAGGTGAAACCTGAAGTAAGAAACACTGTACTTCTCATGAGTGGGAAGGAACTTCTTATAGAGGTTAAGAAGAAGGAGGAACCACAATTCATTGTGGTCAGGAAGCCTAAAATTGTTTTAACCAGTACAAGGGTAGATGATTTACCAGAAGAGGTTCAGAAACTGTTGGAAGAGTTTGCTGACTTAGTAGTGGACGAACTACCTCGTTCGTTGCCACCAATCAAAAGTGTGAGTCATCATATTGATCTCATACCTGGAGCTAGTTTACCAAACAAAGAAGTGTACAGATTGATGCCGTAGGAGAATGAAGAAGTCAAAAGACAGGTCCATAATTTAATGGACAAGGGGTTGGTGAGAGAAATCTTGAGTCCATGTGTTGTTCCGACAGTGCTCAGTCTGAAGAAAGATGGAGGCTGGAGGATGTGTACTGAATCGAGGGAAATCAACAAGATAACCATCAGGTACAGATTTCCATTGCCAAGGATGGATGATTTGATGGATTTCTTGAGTGGGGCCAAATTTTTTTCGAAGATTGATTTGAAAAGTGGATATCACCAGATTTGTATGAGAGAAGGTGATGAATGGAAGACAACATTCAAGACCAATGAAGGGTTGTATGAATGGCTTGTTATGCCATTTGGCTTAACGAACATGCCGAGTACTTTCATGATATTGATGAATGAAGTACTGAAGGATTTCATCGAAAAATTTGTCGTTGTGTATCTTGATGACATATTGATTTTCAGTAAAACAGAGGCAGAGCATTTGAAACATTTGGCTATAGTAATGAAGAGGCTACAACAAGAGAAGTTGCTGATAAACATGAATAAATCCTTATTCATGAAGACAGAGCTCATTTATTTGGGATTTTTTTATTTCTGCAAACAAGTTGAAGATGGATCCAGATAAAGTGGAGGTGATTAAGAATTGGCCATCACCGAAGAGTATATTTGAGGTTTGAAGTTTTCACAGATTGGCTAGTTTCTAGAGGAAGTTCATCAGGAATTTCAGTGGAATTAGTGCACCGATGATGGACACAGTGAAGAAGAGATACAAGTCTTTTCACTGGACAGAAGAGGCTGAGAAAAGCTTCAATTTGTTGAAAAGGAAAATCACGGAACAACCAATTTTGGTGTTGCTAGATTTTAAAAAGACATTTAAGGTAAAATGTGATGCAAGTGGATTTACAATAGGGGAAGTCTTGAGCCAAGAAGACAGGCCAATGGAATACTTCAATGAGAAGCTGAATGAAGAGAAAGTGAAATACTCCATGTATGACAAGGAGTTCTATGCTATTATTCAGGCATTAAAGAAGTGGAGACACTATTTGATCCCAAAGGAGTTTGTTTTATACAGTGACAATCATGCTTTGCAATTTGTGACTCAACAGGAGAAGTTGAATCAAAGACATGTAAAATGGGTTGAATACATGCAGAACTTTACTTTTGTAACTAAGCATATTTCTGGAACTGCTAACAAAGTTGTTGATGCTTTGAGCAGGAAATGTTTACTGTTGCAGGAGTTCAGAGTCAAAACACTGGGTTTTGATGATCTCAGGGACATGTACAGAGATGATCTAGATTTTAAGGAGGCGTATGAAGTAGCTGAGAATCCAATTCTTAGGGATAGAGGTCAATGGACATAATACATGATCCAGGAAGGATTACTGTTTAACGGTAATCAACTTTGTATCCCAAAATGCTCCATGAGGGAGAATTTGCTGAAGGAGAAACATAGTGGAGGATTGGCCAGGCATTTCGGTCATGACAAGACATTCTTAAAGTTAAATGAGTCATATTATTGGCTAGGAATGAGAGAAGACGTCAAAAGATTCATGGACAGATGTAGAATTTGTTAGCATTCAAAAGGGAAGAGGCAGAATGCAGGCTTATATCAACCGTTACCCATACCTGAGAGGCCATGGGATGCAGTAAGCATGGACTTCATATTGGGTCTGCCAAGAACACAAAGAGGGTTTGAATTGATCTTTGTAGTGGTAGATAGATTTTCTAAGATGACACACTTTATACCATGGCAGAAAACCAGTGACACAACTCACATTGCGAATCTGTTTTTCAAAGAAGTCATTCAACTTCACGGCTTACTAAGGAGCATAGTTTTGGATTGAGACACCAAGTTCGTGGGACACTTCTGGAGAACGTTATGGAAAAAGTTGGGAACAAACTTTTCGTTCAGTTCATCTTATCATCCTCATACGGATGGACAGACAAAAGTTGTGAACAGAAGTTTGGGAGACTTGCTGAGGAGCTTGGTGATAGAGCACCACAGTCAGTGGGACAATATTCTTCCACAGGCAAAATTTGAGTATAAACACTCACTAAACAGAAGCACAGGGCAGAGTCCATTCCAAATTGTTTATGGGATGTAGCCAAGAGGAGTTTCGGAACAGAATGCAACTAGGAGTGCTAGTGTAGAAAATTTCGCAGAAGCAATGAAGAAACTTCATAGCCAAGTGAAGGAGTGATTGCAGAACTCGAGCCAAGAGTATAAGCGCAGAGCAGATCAACATAGGAGACAACTTCAATTTGAGGTTGGTGATTTGATTCTAGCACATCTGAGAAAGGAAAGGTTCCCAAAGGGGACATATAACAAACTAAAAATGAAGAAGATCGGACCATGTAAGGTCTTGAAGAAATTTGGGGCAAATGCTTATGAGATTGAATTACCTGATGGGATAGAAATTTCTCCGATATTAAACATCTTAGATTTGTACCCTTACAAAGATGAGGAAGCAGAAGCAGGTAGTGAACAACCAGAGGTTCAATGGACAAAACAGATGCCAGTTGCAGAGAAGCCACAGATGGAAAACATATTGGACAAAAGAGTTAGCAAAAGGACCAGAAGAAGGGAATATTTTGAATACTTTTTCAAGTGGAAGGGACATCTAGTTGAAGATGCCAGCTGGGAAAATGAAGCAGAGATCCAGAAGCATGGGAAAACTGTGCAAGAGCTCATGGACAGGAGCCCATGAAAATTTTCAAGCGAGGGAGTATGATGTAGGAGCATCGCCAACAACAAGCGAGCAGAGGACAAGCGCCAATGTATTTTAGCACATGATGAATTTTTTGAAATGTTTTGAAGTGCATACGCCAAACTTAAATGAGACAATTAAGAAAGAGTGTACTCGTAGATTGTAATTAGACCTTGAGCATCCCACTCTTGTCTGAAGGACTAAGAGGCATTTATGCTAGTAATTGTAGGTAGGTAGCTTTGAATTCTTAGATTAGATATTTTTAGGAGCCGGAGAGAAAACGGATATAGATACCCTCACTTGTATTATTGTAAAATTATTAGCAACATAATCAATCGAGAGAGAATAGAGAAGAAGAAGCAGAGAGCTGTGTAGAAGAACCCATGTACAAAAGTTCTGGATTAATACAAAGATCTTTAGTTCAGACTCATGGTGTTCAATTACTTTCTGTGTTTATACATGCTGATTGATATGTGCTTGGTTACTCTCTATTGTGCATTTTCTTTGATGCGTGAATGTTTGATTTCATATTTAATGTCTGAAATATGAAGAGAGGGAGAGTAAGGAAAGAGTTTCAGTTGTTTCTCTGTCTGAGCAAGATTTTTCCTGCAAGGAGTGTAATGAAATTGTCTACAAGGTGTGTGTTGACAGAAGTCAGAGTTCGTCTCTGAAAGCTCAGGAGGGATAGCATTGTTCTCATTCTCGTAGAAGTGCAAGTTAAGCACAGGAGCCATGCAAGGAGTGTGTAGGCCAAGTGAAGTCTCAGGGTTACAACCTGAGTGAAATTGTTGAAAGACTGTTGTCACAGAGAGTGCACAGAGTCGAAGAGGTTCAAATGCTTGGAAGTATTTGAAGAATTGCCACAAGGAGTGCGTGCAAGAGATTTTTTTGAAGACTCGAAGTTTGTGGTAAAATCTTAGAAGAGTTAGTGCCTTGAAGTGTCGGAAGGAGGTGCAGTGATATTGTTGCTAGTGGATAATTTTTGTGAAGGCGTACTTGTTCATTTCGCAGGAGTTGTTAAGGATGCATTGGATAGTCGGAATTCTCCGTGGAGGATTCATGAAGTCCTTGAAGCCGTCGAATCATGTAGAGGAGCAAGGGAGTTACGGTTTAAAATATTTGTATCAAGATTTGCGAGGTTGCGAAAGGCGAAGTCACGAAATCATGAAAGAATCTGAGCCATCAGATTGGAAGGACACGTGTCACAATATCTTCTCTATCGAGGATTCAGACATCAGAGGTCAAAGAGGGAAGTTCTTCGACTTCATGAGTAGCGAAGTCGTGAAATTGCGAGGAGCGAGGATAGCCGTAGGATCCAGGTCAAGTGAGGATCATTGGATCAAAGTCTCACCATTCCTATTGTGCATTTGAAGGTTTGAAGGTGTAGAAGAACCTAACAACACATAGTGGACAGGTGGCATACTTGTCGACACAGAGGTCAAACCTTTTTTGACCATTTTGGGGTTTCATGAGTTAGAGAACCGAGAGCATAGCATTAGGATTCGTGAAGTCGTGAAGTCTGAAACTCAAAAAGGCGGGAAGTTTCGCTGTGGGACCCGCATTGACGACGTGTCGGAATTTCGACGTTTCGGCATATCGGTGGATAGGAAGTCGAGACTTCTGTCCTGAAAGTCCCGAAGTCACGAGTTGTCATAAGAGGTAGCGAGGAGTTTAGGATCTCAACATTTCGGGTGTCGGGATACAACTAGCACTTTGGGAAGCGAAGTCACGAAGTATCGAAGTTGGGCATAAGAGACACATGGTAGAACCACACAGTGGACCCGGGAAATAGACTGGCAGACACACGTCACATATTGGAAGGAGTCAACACTCCGCTAACTTCTCGTGTCTCGGGGATTCACGAGATAAGAGCACAAGAGTTCAACCTTTGAACTCACGAAGCAACGAATAATGAAAGGTGCTAGCGCTTAGTCTAGCCGGCAGTCGTACGAGGACGGCGCTGACGAAAGAAGAGCTATACCCATTTCATGATCTCGGGTATCGCGAGATTAGAGAGGAAGAGTCGGGAGTCACGACTCGCGAACTCGCGAGATTGCGATTTGCGAAAAAGGACCTGTGGATCGATTTGGAAGGAGATTCTATCAGGGAATTCGAAAGAGCCGATCCAACTCGAAGGGGTTAAAGAACGATCATGTGAGCGGATCTCGGCCCGAGGGTCGATAGGTCTGCGTCATTAACACATATATCTCTTTTTCTATCCAACATTATTTTGGCTCATTTAATTATTTTATTAGATGAGGTATCACAAAAAAACATTATGAATATATCCTTCTATTTAAAGCCATGACATTACCTCCTATGTGTTATCCAAAACTCTATCCAGGATTGTCATAAAACTGCAGAAGTATTCCACTGTCAATGGTGATTAAAGTGTTGATGTTTTGCAATGTTTTTATGACAACTTGTTTTCCACATCCCAAAGAAGCCAAAATATGTTAATGAATTCCAAAGGACCTTGTAAATAGTCCAAACGTTGCCTCCTTTCACTATTGTATGAAGGTTTGTTAACCATATTTTGTTGTGGTGTTTGCATGTCTTTTGGCTTGGTTGGTTGACCATGATACATTCCTACCCTAACCACCCCAAACAATCTACACAAACAATGCAACATTTATATTGTATGCTAGTTGAGAGGGTTGATTCATGCTACAATCATGGTTCCAAAGAATTAATCTATATTGTATGATGAGAAACAAATTAATTTCTGAGTGTTGATGAATTAATGACAAGTTTGGTTATGATATAATTTTTTTGCCTTGATATATAATAATGAAATTTTGAGCTTGTTTCCTTATTCTTTCTTTACAATAGTGACACTTCATGTGTTTCATGGCATATAATTATTGAATGGATGCAAACTTATATTGGTTATGAACTTGTTACAATGATTCTCTATTTCATTGCTATCATAAAGACCCAATTTCATGCTTAAATGTTTCATAAGTACTTGTTCATGCTTCACTTCTTGCACATATGAAATTTTCTAAATGAAGACTATCTTGTGAATGAATATGTATTTTTTACTTAGAAAGTTTCACCTTGAACATTGTATATTGCTTCATCACTAATTATGAGTAATGGTTCATTGGTGTGTTGTGTTTAATAAAGTAAGTGTTTTCCTTCCAAGCATTCATTGATCATTTTATTCTCTTACTTTTCTTGAAGCATCAGTTTAGAAAAGTCAACCCAAGTCAAACAAAGTCCTTGTCCTCGCCTGTCTAGAAATGCAATGATAGGACTTATTATTAGTCCCCTAGGAAAACCCTCCTTATGTTATAAACCATGGCCTTTCCCAACTAGATTCCCACAAGCTTTGGACTTAGAATGATATTTCTAAATATTCCCAATAAATGGAATGACCCTTCATTTTAAAGATTCCCACAAGATTTGGAATGTGGATGATATTTAAAGATTAATAAAACCAACTGTGATGAAAATCCATGAATGCATCTAGAGACAAACCTTCTTAAGGAGCCATAAAAATCCTAAAAATTCTGAGTAGAATAGAGAAGCCTTTGTTTTTCAATGCCTCTCGTGATGAGCTTAGCCAACCTTACAACTTATATCTTTAGTAAAGATCACACATATAAATATATTTGATATGTATATGTTATCTATTTTAATAACATATCCATATCAAATATATATTGTTACATATATATCTTTTGGATGACTCATTGAATTTATCCTATGCCAAACATTCATCAAAATATGTTATTTTCACTATGTTAAGGGATTCTACAACTAGAACCTGTCTTTATTGGACAAGACATCTTCTCTAGATGTCTTAGTTTATACATAAAAAACCCAAATTAATGGAGCATTCTTCCTCCTAGGTTAATTCCCCCTTGAATGTGAAAATAAGACCTTCTGACACTCCATATTTGTACTCTTGAAATCAAAACTAGATGGTGCTTGATCACATGCAGAGCGATCTACCCATACCTTGTTTACTTTAGAGAATTTCCCTTTGTGAAATTTTTTCAAGAATATAATGAACTTCATAGCCTATAATATTCTTCCAATACATGCCCCCTTTATTCAAAATAAAAATATTATTTTTTTTGCTCAAAAATAAAATTTTAATATTTTTTTAAAATAAATCGTTTTCGTCGCAATTTTGACGCACTATAGAAATCTTGCGATGATTTTTCTATACAAACCACGCAAGCGTTCGTCGTAATTTCAATGCACTATAGAAATCTTGCGACGATTTTGCTATACAAACCACAAAAGTGTTCGTCTCAATTGTGATGAACCATAGAAATCTTGCAACGAATTCGCTATACAAATCATGACAGTTTTTGTCTCACTTGCGATGACTAGAACAAATCCTACGACGAATTTGCTATACAAATCACGACATTTTTCGTCTCAATTGTGACGACTGGTACAAATTTTGTGACAAACTTGTTGTACAAACCACGGAAATTGTATAATGATTTCATCGTTATATACCCTGTGTTCGTCGCAATCACGATGAACTCTTCAAAATATGATTTGTCGCAATTTTTTTACTTACTTTGCCTATATTGTCGAGTGTGCGACGATTTCCCTACAGTTTCTCTCTTTCGACGAATTCTTTACTTAGTCGTATTGGCGACGATATCTCTTTTTTTGTTACAATTGTGATAACGTCCCTATTGTCGTTGTTCTTGCGACATTAATCAAGGTTCATCACACGTGCCACGTCACATGAAATGACATTTTGGAGACTCAAGATTCATCACAATATCTACGACATAACGTCACATGAGCGTCGAAATAGCCGTCGCAAAATGACCCAAATTTTCTAGTGTTATCACCTGAGATCAACCCTATTGATGAAATAGGAAAAAGAAACGTTGTTTTGTCAACCCAACAAGGTACTCTAAGGAGAACTTTTTTTGATTCAGCTAGTTCATCTTTTTCTCCCTTACCCATCATTCACAAAATGGCATCTGTGGGTGACTCTGGTGACACTGGAGGTTCTTCTTCATCTCAACATTCAGCCTCGTCAGTGATTGGTAGCTTGTATAGCCATTAAGTTCCTGTCCAATATACTACCAACCCCACTAACGTTATAAAGAAGTATGGACTCTTTCAATTCAAAGAAGATGTTACTACTACCCCATGGCATGTATCCTCTCCTATGAACCTAGCACCTGCTACTTGTCCACTTCCAAAATTCAAAGAGAATCTCCCTAGGTTTTTAGGAAATAACATGGTCACTACGAATGAACACTTGGTGGAATTTTCTAATGCCTGTCACAATATAGGAGCTAATGAAAATGATACTTTTATGCGCTTATTTGTTAATTCCCTTGAAGATAAAGAAATGACAAATTTCTTTGATCTTCCTCCCAATATTATTTCCACTTGGGAAGAGTTATTTTACTGGTTCAAATTGACTTATGGGCAATCTAAGAGCCCAACTGGAAAATTACGGGAATACAATAACATTGCGTATAAAGTTGGTGCGACTATCAAGTCTTTTAAATTACATTTCACCAAGTTATATAACCAAATTCCTAAACTTATTCGCCCTCAGAACCAATCCACTTTTATGCATTACTATAATTCTCTACCTACCCCTTACCATCATAGGCTTGAAGAAAAAACTATTGAAAATCTTGGTTCCTCTCTTCATACTTGTCTTGAGTATGAAGAACAACTTGAGAGAACAAGTATTCCCAAAGGAGACTCAATTAAAGAAACAAACATGTACGCCCTCTCACAACTTGTACAAGATATGAATAACTGAATGATAGTGTATGAGTGAAAGGGAAATTTCCCTTCACTTACTCTTGGAGCCTCGTCTTCTTCTTCACCACCCTTTAGGAATCCTAATGAAAATAACTTTCAGCCTAAAGACATTATGCATCGTATTTGGTGTAACTTTTGTGAGGAACACCATGAGGAAAGTACTTGTGAGGTAAAGAAGAGTTCTAGAGATAAAATCTTTGGAAAAAGGCCTAAAACTACCATTGATGTTCTAGATTTCGCAGAAATAGAGGATGTCATGATCATAAACACTAGGAATAAATCCTATGCTTCAAAAGGAAAATATGATCCCCCTCGTACTTCTTCTATCCCAAGCTTATCTTCACCAGTTGTTACTGTACATGTTACTAAGAATCCTGACAGTTAAGAAACTCCCTCCCCTCTTCCCTCTTCCAAATACAACATTCTTAATCAATTGGCTAATATCAAGGCTGATGCTACTCTTTTGGACATGGTTGTTGTCCCTGAGAAACAAAAGCATCTAAAAAATTTCATGGAAGGAAAAAATTCCACTGTAGTCAATCTCTTTGAAGAGGTAAACAAACAGGACTCAACTGTAAATAAAGTAGGTGTAAATAATTTTAGAGACTCTGTAAAAAATACTCCATTTTTCATTTCTGTAAATATTATGGACAAAATAGCCCATTGTTGTCTAATTGATATCGGTTTGAGCATATGCATAATGTTGAAAATTATTATGGAAGAGCTAGGCTTGTCTTGTACAAATAAAAATTCCAGAAGCATGCTCTCTTATAATAGTTTACAAAAATTGACCATAGGTGAAATCAAGGACGTGACTTTGGTTTTGTGTGTTCATCCTGAAATAAGGAAAACCCTTAATATTCAGGTAATTGACATGCCAACGAGTAATTATTCAATCATATTAGGAAGAGATTGGAAAGCTTTGAAGGGTGGATACCTCTCACTCGATGAGACACACTTATTCGTTCCTTGGAATGAAAAGAACATCATAGTCCTAAGGGAGGGAAGAATTTCACCGTATATAGAAAGTATTCCACAACTTAATGTAAATTATGTCGAGGAGGACCTAGGAGTGTATTCCATCTTTTTCGATGAGGACCACACTACCTTGGAACAAATTGACCTAGAGGATGGGATGTGGCATATGCAGTTTGATGGTTCATGCTCCAACGAAGGTAATGGAGTTGGAATTATCTTGTACTCTCCTGTAGGTAAAATTCACAAATTTTCCTATAGGTTAGAGTTTTCTTGTACAAACAACGTCACTGAATTTGAAGCATTACTACTAGGCATTGAAAATTCCTATAATTTAGGTTGTGGTCACCTTACAATTTTTGGGGACTCTAAACTTGTTGTAAACCTTGTACGTAAAATATATTCTTCGAGAAACAAAGTTAATGAAACGCTACACCCAAACTGTTTCGGTGCTTATCTCAAACTTACTATCATTTATCATCACTCATGTTAAAAGGGAATTGAATTCAATGGCTGATAGGTTAGCTATTTTTGTAGCCTCTCCTACTCAGAAACTTCTGCCACAAAGACCTGATTGCACTTTTCAATCTTTGTGTTGTCCTCATATCCCTAAAAATGTAGATTCATGGAAGGTCTTCCCTAGTGATGAAAGCATCTGTGCTTTCATACAAAATGAACCATATAATCCCAAGGAGATTATATCCATGGAAGACAACAAAATTTCGAAGGGATTGACTCCTCTAGAAAGTTCATTTTCATCGAGTGATGTAGGAAACAAAGAAAAACATAAAGAAGAGGAGTCAAAAAGGAAAGTGGGTGAAACCATTTCCTTGAACATTGGGACACCCGATGGTCCAAAGAATGTTAATATAGGTTCCTAGTGTGTTGATGAAGAAAAATTGAAATTCACTGAGTTACTTCGTGAATTTCAAGATGTTTTTTCTTGGCCTTATGAGGATATTTGTGGTTTTGATCATGCTCTTATACAACATGCAATTCCTATCAAGGAAGGTATAAAACCGGTTAGGCAAAAACAAAGACCCATTAACCCCGCACTTGAAGAAACTATTCGAAAGGAGTTGGAAAAACTCTTGAAGGTTGGAATAATTTTCCCTATTAAGTATTTTGAGTGGGTTTCCAATTTGGTTCCCATTCAAAAAACAACTAGTCATATCTGATTGTGCGTTGATTTCCATGCATTGAATAGAGCGAGCATAAAAGACTATTTTCCTCTCCCTAATATCGAAATGATTTTGCAGCAAGTTGGAGTGTCACAGATGACGTCCTTACTTGACAGCTTTTCTGGTTAAGGTAAAAAGGACATATAAATACAAAACCACTTTTATTACACGTTGGGGCGCATTTTCTTATGAACGCATGCCTTTTGGCTTATCTAATGCAGGTGCCACTTTCCAAAGAGATATGCAGATATATTTTGACGATCTAGTCGATAATATTATTCAGATTTATCTTAATGACTTGACTGTATATTCAAAGAACTGATTGGATAATTTTGTGCATCTTAGAAAAGTTCTCATGCAATGTAGAAAATTCTACATTTCTTTAAATCCTTCTAAGTATATTTTTGACGTTACCTAGGGCAATATCTTTGGGCATATTGTCTTTGATTCAGGAATACGCATAGATCCTAAAAGGATTGTTGCTATCCTAAATCTTCCTGCTCCTACTTCTAAAAAGGAGGTTCAAGCCTTTATGGGCATCATCAACTTTGTCTGTAGGTTTTTTCTTGGTTTTTTTGTAATGGTCAAACCGATTCACAATCTTCTTAAGAAAGATCGCTCCTTTTCTTGGACTGATGATGTCAAAAATGATTTCGTGGCGATTGAGAAGGAAATCAGTTTCACACCAGTTTTGGCAAAGCCGGATTTTGAGAAAGAATTTATTATATATACTAATGCTACAGAGGAAGTAGTCTCTGCTATCCTCATACAATGTGATGACCAAGCTAACGAAAAACCAGTGCCTTACATGAGTCAAATCTTGTCAGACGATGAATTAAAATATTCTTATATTAAAAAACATGCTTTCTCTCTTGTTAAAGCTGTGGAGAAATTTCGCCACTTTATCTTAGGTAAGAACACACTCGTAAAACTCCCTTTACCTGCTGTCAAGTTTTTTCTCTCACAGGCTTATCTTTCAAGGAAGCTTGCACATTGGCTTGCCAATATCCAGGAGCATGATTTAACTATCATGACTTCAAAAACCATTAAGGGACATGACATATCCCTTCACTTGGCTCAACATGCTGAAGCAAGTGAAGAAATTGATGAACAAGATAGTCTTATGTCAACACTGTTTTACATTGATAGTCAAATCCTTCCTGTAGCTGAACATCCCTGGTATAAATATCTGGTGTATTACTTGAAAAATCAGAGGTGTCTAGATAATTTAGATACTCATCAAATGAGAAGGCTTCGTCTTGAATCTTCCAGATATGTCATTTTAGGAGACTTCTTTTTGAAGATATCTGTCGATGGTATGCTACTTCACTATGTAAATAATGAGGAAGCACATAAATTGTTACAAGAAACCCTTGGATCTTCAGATTATGTTGTTCATGTAGGTGGCCACTTTTCTACTAAAACTACTTCTTTTAAGATTATTAGAAAAGGGTACTATTGGCATTCAATTTTTCATGATTCTTATAATTTTTCAAGATCTTGTGACAAGTGCCAGAAGTTTGTTGGGAAATAAAGTATTTTTTCCATGCCTTTACAACTTGTTCTCCCTGAATTTCCTTTTTCAAAATGAGGTCTGGACTTTATCAGTCCTATTAATCCTCCATCTTCAACAGGGAAAGTTTTTATCTTGACAGCCACAGACTATTTTACGAAATGGACTGAAGTTGTCCCACTTAAGCATTCAAAGGATGAGCAGGTTATTTCTTTCCTTGAAAATAATATATTTTCTAGATTTGGTATTCCTTTGGAAATTATTACAGACAATGGTATCGCTTTTGTTTTTGCTAAGATGACTCAGTTTCTAGCTAAACTGGGAGTTAAACATTTTACCTCATCAACTTATTACCCTCAAGGAAATGGGAAAGATGAGTCTACTAACAAAAATATGGTTAGAATTATCAAGAGGCCCATCGAAGATAAGCCTCGTCAATGGCACACCCTCCTTACTTATGCCCTTTGGGCAGATCGCACTACCACCAAGGTGAGTGTTGGTTGCACCCCCTTTCCACTTGTTTATGGTCAAGAAGCCATTCTTCCTACTGAGTTGGAACTTTCTTCTTTAAGGATAATGCTACAGATGGAAGAATTGAATTCTTCTCATATTTATCAAAGGATAAATGCACTATTGTCTTTAGAAGAACAAAGGACATTTTCCTTGAAAAACATAAAGAGAAGACAATCAACTGTTAAGAAATATTTCAATAAAAGTGAAAAATCTGTCAGATTTAAGGTAAATGAAAAAGTCTTGTTGTGGGATTCCGTTCACGCTGATAGAGGAAGGCATTCAAAGTTTCAAAAGTTATGGCTGGGTCCTTTTAAAATTGCTTTTGTCCTGGGCGCAAATTCTTATATTCTAAAGGACTTGGAAGAGCAGTTGTTTTCCTATAGCACCAACGGTTCCCACTTAAAACATTATGTGGAACCAACTTGAAGGTTTAAATGTTGTATGGAATTACTCATGTATTATAGTTTGTTTTATTGCTTTGATTTTGCTTTACTGTTATTTCTTTCTTATGTTTCATTTATTTTGTTTTATTTCTTTTATTGACTCCTTTTCTTGTCAGAAATAAAATTTTGGATTAGTTTTTCCACAACGATGTTATTCTGCAAGTATTGTTAATCAATAAAAATCAGGTTACACAGCTTCCATGATGTCTCCCCTTGAAGATATCTTTGAAATTTCTCTCTGCTTCCAGTACTATTGTTAGATAAGATTATTGGTTTTTTATCCCTATTTTCTGCTTTCCTTTTCTTCCCTTCGCTCTGAGATTCAAAAAGAGCACACCAGATTTTTTCTCCTTAAAGCAAAGAATGCTTTTACTATGATCAATTGAATGTTATGCACACAAGAATAACCCCCTCATACATAACACTTTCCATAAGTTATTCCCTAAATCCCAAATCATCTTTTCCCTTAAACCACTCACTTCCCCTATTGCATAATCATTCTGATATACATTCCTTGATATAATGTTCACCTGGTCTATGAAACCAGATTATCTGAGTTATTAATTTGTTGGAAACATATTTCCCAGTGGATTCACCATTTGTTGATGTATAAAAACGCAACGATGAATATTGCTCGCAAATGATTTCCAAGATCTATTATTTATTTATAATAATAATAATAATAAACTAGTAGGTGGGAACCCCTTATAGACTAATGGCGCCATTATGGATGTGTCACACTTATATTTTTTGTTTGATGTTATGATGATTCCAGTACAGTCTTCTATAATTGATGCTTCAAGTCATGGTTTTAATCATTATGATGACATAAGATGGTTGGTTGATTGTTGCATGGCTAGATGGTTTTGATGGTCACTCACAAATTATGGTTGTACTATGGATAAAAGGATTATTTTCAATTTAACATGGATTAATTGTTTTACATATGATTTTATACAAGGGGATGATATGAGAGATCTTCTAAACAAAAAGGACTATACACAAGCCCTAAGGTTATGAGTAATTGTAATAAAAGGAGGGCTCATAAACCCTTGCTGCTAGACTTATGCGCTTTGTTAAAAGATATATGTGGAAGCACATGGGGTAATATTATGGCACATTGTTATTGTTAAAATATTTTTACATTACTTAGAGTGGTGCACTATGAAAATGGTATATGGCTATGGAATATATGGTTGATTTAATGGTTAGTGTTATGGTGAGTTGGTTGGCTTGTACATTGAATTGAATAAGGTTGGGGAAGAAAGCGATGTGCATTTACTTCACGTCACTCAAACAACCCTCGAGGCCCATCACCCTCTCCATACTTGCATTTGATGTTTTGGCTCTGGTGGTTGTTGATGCTCTGTGATTTTTGGTTGTGAAGGAAGATACAATATAATTTTATCCCTTGAGAAATCTTTTCTAGGTATGGTTCCTTATTTTTCCATCCATGATGGTTCTCTGCGTTATGAATCGATTTTTGGTTCAGAATTTTTTGAGGTCTGTGTTTTTCTTAAGTTTTGGATTGTGTATCAATGTTGTGTCTGTGGGTCCTTCTTGTGAATATTCTAGACTGTTGGCATTTTAAAGAAAGAAGAATGGTTATTACTTGATGTTTGTAGTTTGTGCATGGGTTTATTGGTTAAATCATAGAAAGGCATGTTCTGTTAGCTTGGGGTTTTTGGTTTGGTTCTATATGGAACTTATGATTATAGTTTAGCAAGCTCTGAGCTTTATACATGGGTTTTACAACCAATCTTGGTGTTAAGTGTTGCCACTCATTTTGTCTTTGTGGTTGATATGTTTCAGTTCTCCGGTTTGCAATGTGAACTGTTAAGAGTTGGATTGTTTCTTGCCATGTCTTGGTCGAGCCCCGACAATTATTTTAATATTTTTTTTCCTCTCGTTCTCTATTAAATGTGGTTGACTATCATTTGTTAACCCTCACTATCAAGAATATTGTTAAAGATTATATGTTTGTGGTGAATTTGAAAGGGGCACGACCTGTCTGTGTCTTCGAGGACTCATTCCTTTAATTGAGCCATATATTATTACTCTATGTGTGTTGTGTTTAAACCTTAATAACAATCTTGATATTGTTGAAAATCCAGTCAAGGGTAAAGAACACTGTGTGCTTTCTTGGTTGATTGGGCACAATTTAGCTATGTCTCTCATTGGGCAATTTTTAGAAGAAGTTCATACATGTTAAATGGATGAATCGATTTTTGGCTCAGAGTTGCATGTTATTGGTTGAATGTTATTTCGAATTAATACTTGTGTTGATTATACTGGAAGAACACCTGTGTGTGAATTCATTAGGGTCCGATTATGAGTTTTAATGCCCAGTTGATTATGTCTAACAGTGTTTAGAAAATAGACAAATGGTGGTTAATATTGAGCCTATTCTTATTTGAGTTTAAGGAATATTAAAAACATATTGGATGTGGATGGCTGGAATTATTGTGCATATTTCTATTTGATTTTAAAAGGAAAAGGATTTAGCATTGGAATATGAATGATTTGGCTCAAATCATTATGTTTATAATATAAATGGCAATGTTGTTATCATGACTTCTATATAAATATTATATAGATGCAAGGGCTACTGTAATTGAGTATTTATGGGCATATGAAATGTTTTTTTAAGTCAGCAAGAAATATGTAAAAGAAGTGATAGTTTAGATGGTGGTTTTAAAAGTGAATGTTGATTGAATTATGGTGGTTTGAACAGAGTTATGTTAAATTGTTTTATTTGATTTATTTTTATATGAACAATATCCATATTACATCCTTGTCATTCTACCACTTTAAATTTGCTCATTATATCCCCCTCATAATTCTAATTTCATTTTAACAAGCCCTGTTCTATAAAATAAATTAAAAAACTCTGTATAATAGTGACAAAGGATATGACACAGTAATGGTTGGTAACTGATATTTTTGGTATTTGATTGCACAGTTAAATTATTTTATTTATTGTTAAGAAGTACTCATGTATTTGTCCCCTCTCATTATATCACGTTTTTGTTTATTACACTCCCTCCAGGTGTCCCATGAACCCTATCCACCCCCTTCTCACTTGGAAATTATTAAATGATTTCTTATGGATGGATTTGCATGGGTCTTGTGTCAATTCTTGAGCCAGAAATTGTTTCATGCAAGAAGAATGTCTTGTATGGTCTGTTAAGGGCTAGTTACTGATGAATTGTTGCATACAGGATGTGTTTCTTCAACAGGGGCATCCATGGAAGAAATAATAGAGGAAGAGGTAATTGGAACATAGGGCCTAGAAGGCATAGATTCTCCATTCATTTTGATGCTAACCCCCAGGAACTAAACCAACTATTCTAGGATGTATTCTTTAACTGGATCGGGCAAGGAATAGTACAACCTCAACCAGAGAGACCCCCCTTTTAGCCTCAAAGCATCCCTGGTATTCATGTGCCTCCTCATGTGTCCTTGCAACCAGAAGTCCCTGCAAATGATGGATGTAAAGAGATTGTCAATCCGGTTGTCTCTTACCATCGTGGCTACCCCAATTTGTCATTACCTCCTCCACCACATGTAAATACTAATATTGAAATTTCCTCTATGCATTCACCTATTCAATCCTCTCATGTTATTAAAAGGATCAAAATTGATGTCCCCCATATGCAAGATAAAGGAAAAGTTGTTTCCTCCCCTCCCTCTCCTTCAAATGACTCTTCAAAATTAGTGTCCTCCCGTATGCATCTAAAGGATGATTTTTCCCATGTTATTAGTGCGATACAACCTCAAGGTTCAAATCAACCTAAGGCTACTTCTAGAAAGTCAAAGGGGGACAACAATGATAAAATAAGGATTGCCTCTTAGAGTGGCAAGTATGGATTTTAATTTATGTGTTTTTATGATTGAGTTGTTGAAGACAGTGATCTATAAAAAGTTTGGACAACAAGCTATTTTGGGGGGGATTATGTGGATATTTACATATTTTTGGATATGATTTGAATTATTTCTGATATTTAAATATTCAAATTTTGAAGGTATTTAAGGGAGTTACAAGGCGGCATGTGTTTAAATGATTATCCAATTGTGTTTTAGTTTATAATTTGAAAAGAATAAAAGAAGGGAGTCACAAGGGGTCCCACCTACCTAGTTATTATTAAATAAAGACCCTTAACTATTATTGTTATTATCTCTCCTAAACTAAATTGGTTAAGTTAAACTAACTTAACTAAAGAAAGTAGTTGAACTAGTTCAAATTATTTGGAAGGCATAAAAGCTAAATGAAAAGAAGAAACAAAAGGAGAATAGAAGGAGAAAACAATATTAAGGTTTTCTCTTTTGTTTTCATGAGATAGTTTTAGTTTTCATTCATTCTTGAGTTCATTCAAAGCCTAATTCTCTTTTTTACAGCAGGGTCCTATTGTAGACAACACGGTTCGGAACTGAACCAAATCATTCGGATGCTTGTTTTAGAGGTGTTGATCTATCTTTGATAGTCTATGTATACTTGTCTGTTTATGAATTAAGTTTCATAGTTGATAAAGGATATTGTGCAGAGTCAAATTGGCAGCAGTCTGTGGCAAGCTGATCTAGATTATAAAGTTCAGTTTTTACTTCTTGTCAGAGTCCTTTTGTATGGTTTTCATCAGGGATCTCTAAATTAGACTTTGGTCCATGCCCTCACAAGGGTTTTGTAAATGAGATTGATATTCTATCTCATTTGTGTGTACTGGTGACTTGGTTACTTTTTCTTTTTGATCTCTGCATTTACTTTTTGTAATCTGTATATTTTTCAGAAACTTATATAAAATTTTTATGTTATTTTGTAACATTATATTCATAAGAAAAATCAGCCTAAACCCTCGTAATTAATACTTGTGGATTGGGAAAATATTTTTGAGGCTATAAAACATAGGGTGATATTCCCGACTATCTTGTCTTCGCCAGGAAAGATTCGAAAATTCTTGAGTAAGATAATTCATATATTTTCCTCAACAGTACGTACATATCTATGAGGGTCTCTTCTAGATCTGTTCTCAATTTCTCAGCACTTGATTTGAAGTTGTGTTTGTTGTTTTTGTCAACTTTTACCTGTCACAACTTTCTTTCAAGTTCCCTGATTTTCTTTTCTTTCTCTTGATTCTATTGGCTTAGCCTCCAGATGTTGTTTTCATTAGCATTCATAAAGGAAGAACCAGTTGTGGTAGTGTCTATTGAGTTTTCCCTTACATATCCCATTATGGTAACATGTGTGACCACTGCGATTCAAATTCCTTCAGTTATTGGTACTTTCTTCAATTGTTCTTACATGATCTTGTTGGTATTTCTATCATAAGTGAATCTTCTCAAATAAAGTACTTCGCTTAGTTGAAACGGTGTTCAGAGTCCCAATCCTAACCCATTGGGTGAGTTTCATCACCTCTGTTCTTCATATATTTTTACTTATTTTCTGCTTCTGCTGCTTTATCGGTTGCTTCTTTGGCTTCTCTTTTTGTTGCTTGTTTTGTTGCTTCTTCTGTTTGTTTGGTATCCCTTTCTGCTGTAACTTTTTCTTCCATCTCAACTTTGGATTTTCCTTTCTCTGCCTCAGTCTTCTATTTTTAATTGGCAACATCATTCTTCTTCTTATGGACTTTCTCCTTATTCCTTCTTTTCTTGTCGACTGGTGTTTCCTCTTTTCCTATCGTCGATCCTGAGTTTACTGAGGTAGAGGTGAGGGGTGATTCTTCGACCAACTCCTCTTCTTCTTTCTTTCCATATTCTTTTCTATCTCTTTATTCATACAAAATTATTAATTTGGGTTGGCCGCATCTTCAGAATATTACATCGTCATAAGTTTGAGCATTCTAACATACTTCTTCCTCTTCCTAGATATCCATCATGTATTCCCATGGTAGACCCATTTTGTTGAAGTGGTATCTTACACCATTATTAGGATCGTGCCTTCAGAACCATTCTTCTTAGAAGTTATAAGATAGTAGGGCATTTACCTTTGATTGAGCCTTCATTGTGTTTTCAAAGAAGTAGTTCCCAATGGTTAGTGATAGTGATGGCCAAATTGCTTTTTTGACTCGATATAGAACTCCCCCCACCCCATGTATTATAGTCTGGTATGCAACATCCTAGAGAACAAGCTTCTTAGGAATAAATTGAGGGAGGAGATGAGGGGGATTCATTGCACCATATACTGTTATGTAGGTGTCATGTTCCATGACGTACTAGTCTCCAATCCTTCTTATGATCGATATTTCCTTGACAGTCATGCAGGGGGCTCTGGTGCAAAATATGAACTCATACAAGGGAGCCAAAAAATGTTCACATATATTTTGGTACTTTATTTGATACTTGTGCTCCTAGATCACTTTCCAGTATACATGGATGGTCGAGTCTGAGGGATTCCATTTCCATCCCATCCTCGATTATTGATGGGCCACACACATAATGTCCAAGAGGTATGAAGACATGTGAAAGCCCAAGTATGTTCTAGGATGAGATCATTTGACTGTAGAGATGGCCACTATTAGATTTTATGATAAGATATCATCTCAATTGAATGACACTCCCTCGTCTACGCAGTAATATATCAAAGGAATATATGATAAATAAATATGGGATGCATTTGGTTATCCATATAGTCGACATAACATATCTACCAAATATTGATAAGGCCTTCTCAGAGAGATTGTGGGGTACCATTCCTTGGGCCTATACTTGAATTATTTTTTGGCCTTGTACGATTTGAGAAATACATCCTTGGGAGTGTATTCAAATTCGTTGAGGATTTTTTTGTCCAACTTCTTAATTCCTCTCTCATTGTGATAGAATTTCGCTAGATAATCTATATTGAATGAGGTTGTGGGATCCTTTCTGGTGTTACACATGTATCTTTCATTTAAATCTATGTTTTTTAGGATCCAAGTGATGGTGACTGCACATGGGAATACAACCGAGTGTGATGATACTCTGAATATGACATATTTTATGATTTTTTTTTAATATTTTAAGCTCATCTTGATCTTTGGCATCAATGGAGAAATTCAACTTCTTAAACATTTGATACACCTCTACTCACTTTAGTGTTTCTCCATCCTTTTCTAGGAGTCCATATGTGTCATAGTATGTGGCTCTGATAACTTTTGGTTCGCCTTCAGTCTGTTATCCACTACCTGAGGCTTTGGTCCTAAGTGTCTTACTCATTGTCTTTTTCCACAAGGACATATTTGGACCTACAAAAACAAAGGTGGGCTTAGTTAAGAGATTTAAGACATAAATAATATGAAGTTGAATGCAGCTAGAGAATTTTGAAATACCAGAAGATTCACTTGAGTTGTCACTGGGTAGAGGGTCATCATCTAACGATGATAGGACGATGGAAGGAATGTTGAACAACCTGTTGAAGGTTTGAGGAATAAAGAGTAAAAACCGTGCTCAAAAAGTGAAATCATAGGCTTTGAAGTTAAGTCCTTTGTTGTAAATCATAGGATTTGAGAACAAGTGTTCTGATGTGCATCAAACAAGTTAGTGTGAAGTGATCTGATATAAAGCAGGGAAGTTCGGTCCAAAGCCTTCGAAATTTTTGTAGAAGTTTGGTTCAAAAGGTTCTGGTATGTTATCGGCAAAGTTATTTCCAACTCCTCTTATGTGAATTAGAGGAGTTAGCTTTAAGTGTTCCAATAGCATACCAAAGAAGTTAAGTTTAAAGTATCTTAATTGTGTGTGGGTTATTGACGAAGCTCTCAATAACTCCTCCCATCATATCGGAGGAGTTAATACATACTCCTCTAATATGATCGGAGGAGTTAACATGAAGTGGCCCAATGGAACTTGGGAAAAAAAAGAAGGTCGTGTTTTGACTTCCTGTAGCTAAATGAAGAAACTGAAAAGACCTCGTTGTGGACTCTTTACCCATATGTTAGTTTAGATTAGAGTCATGACTGGAGAAATATGGACCTACCAACCTCACTGAATTTTTTTTGGTAAAACTAGGGATAACGTTTAGGGTTGGACCGTAAGGTTTCCTTAGTGATTTCCAGCACTGGCTCTACTTAGAGGGGCCATAAAAAAAAATTAACAACATAAAGGCATGTGATCACAATGGAGTCGGGTGGTGTGGGTTGTCAAGAAGGTTGAGGGAAAATAAAGGGGGATAGCGACAAGGACATACAATTGAACCCTAGAAAAGGAAAACCTAAAACCTAAAAGCAAATAAGGAGTAAGTGATTTTGAGAGTCTACCTATGGTTTGTGGACACGTGGAGGTCTCGATAATTTTTTTAGGTCAGACTCCTTTCACCTAACACTTGAAATGATCATGTTATTTGATGCAGGAGCATAAGCTCACAGTTCTAGAAGATCTATGACTGTTGAGAGTCAAAGCCAAATTTTACAAAAGAGAGTGGGTGCTCTTAAATTTACTTTGTTGTATTTAGTTCAAATTGAATAAATGGTCAAAGGATCTCGAATCCTAACAATGTAATAACTGTAGGAGAAGTTAGGATTACAAGCAGAAATTGTAGGATCTAAGTAGATTCGATCCAGACTTTGTGGATCTGAAAACCTAAGTTTGAATTGTATTTAAGCAAACTAAGTTCGATTGTAAAAGGAGGATGAGAGAGACAAGAGGAAAGCGGAGAGACTGCACAGAATCGTTGCAGAGGAGATAAAGAGAATTCATTAATAAAAGTTTCTATCCATTATGCAACATTCTTATGTGTGTGAAACCATATTTCATCCGTGTATTATTACGATATCCCTGTTCTCGTTGATAGAACACATCTGATCTGCCATATTATTTCAATGATCCTTGAAATCAAACCAATCCTGTAATATACTGATAATTTCATTCTGTAAGAATTTGGATTAAGGGTGGAGATCATAGTGGAACTCGAACGGACCAAGGATCGACGGTGCCGATCATCCAGAAGACGGACGACCGAGATCGGAGTGGAATCAAACAGCAAGGAGTCAACGGTCCCAATCGCAGCGGAAAACGGAGGGTGCAAACTCCAATGCGTTTGGTGTTTTTCGGTGCAGCCACGTGTCCATCGGTGTATGGAAGAGGAGATTGAAGGTAAGTATGAAAATGTGTTAGTAGGTGTTTTCTGTTGGTTGTGATCACGTCGCATGGTCATAAGGTGCTTAACACCATGTATAAACACATTTCCGTTGGGTGCTAGCAAACAAAAAGTGTTTAATCCGCCAATTTAAGAGGAGTCCTGTTTAAATGGACTAGAATTGCCAATTATAGCGACAAACAACTAAATTTAGCTCTGTCAAGTCAGGTTTCACTAACACCAGCTGCATTAAGTGGTATCAGAGCGAGATCTGAGAAATTGTAACATTGTATATGAAAGGGAAAATTTATTTTTCACCTTTACCAGTAATCAAGGCCAAAGAAAATCTGAACAGTGATACTTTAAAAATAGATTTCTTACCCTCAGACATGGCTTTCAGAGTAGGATGAGGTAGGAGAGGTCGAGGAGGTAGACCTATAGCCAATGCAGAAGTATTGGAAGAATTGAGAAGTGTCAGAGAAGAGATGGCAGCCATGAGAGAAGCTGGAAGAAGGGATCCTGTAGCAGGTGATGTTAGTGAAAATGAACAGGAAGATGAATCTGAACCTGAAGAAATAACAGATGAGAATATTGGGTTGAATTTATTAAGGGCAGTCATTGGGGCTAGCTCAAAACCAAGATTAGAAGTAAATGCATATGATGGAGGATTAAATCCTGAGGAATTAGTTGATTGGATAAATTCCATGGATAAGCATTTTGATTTTGCTGAAGTACCTGAGGATAAAAGGGTAAAGTTTGCAGTGAATAGACTTAAAGGACATGCTTTACTTTGGTGGGATGGTGTACAGGCAGAAAGAAGAAGATTGCAAAAACAACCAATTAGAAGTTGGAATAGAATGATTGCTAAATTAAAGGAGAAATTCTTACCTAAAGATTACCAATTAACCTTGTATAGACAGATGCAGAACTTGAGACAAAGATTTCTTACTGTCAGAGAGTATATAGAGGAGTTTTACAAAGTGAATATTAGAGCTGGATACACAGAGGATACTCCTGAGAAAGTAGCCAGATACATGAATGGTTTTAAATTTGACATTCAAGATGAGATGAGTTTGTTTTCACCTCAATCAGTTGAAGAAGCATATCAATGTGCTTTGAAAGTGGAGGAGAAACTGAATAGGAGGAACAACTCAGGGAAAGGAAAAGGTCAGCCTTAAAGGGTAAGGGACAGTCAACTGGAAAAGGAAAAGGTCAGACTTAAAGGGTAAGGGACAGTCAACTGGAAAAGGAAAATTTTCAGTTCAGAAAGGTGAAGATGAAACATCAAATCAGCCAGAACAACCTAAAAAAGGAAGAGACTTCAGAGGAAGAAGATCTTTTCAGAGAGGCCATGGAAGAGGCAAAAACCATGAGGTTAGATGTTATGCTTGTGGAAAACTAGGACATATGTCTTGGGATTGTCCAGAAGGAGCAGCAAAACAGGGGAATGTTCAAGTTGCACAAGCTGAGATTGAACAGAAAGCACCTGAGGATCATGTCGAGATTCCAGAAGCAGGAGAAGCCTTATTGATGAGGAGAATTTTGCTGAAGCCAAGCAAAGAAGTACATGAACCCGAGCAGAGGAAGAGCTTGTTCAAAACAATGTGCAAATCACAAGGTAAGTGTTGCAAGTTGATTATTGATAATGGCAGTACTGATAGTTTAGTTTCTGTAGATATGGTTGAAAAGTTAGGATTGAAGAGAGAAAGACATCCTACACCCTACAGAGTTTCTTGGTTGCAGAAACGACATCAAGTTTTAGTCAATGAGCAATGTAAAGTTGATTTCCAGATTGGGAATTACAAAGATCAAGTTATATGTGATGTGATACCAATGGATGTGTGTCATGTGTTGTTGGGTAGACCATGGCAATATGACAAGAGTGTGATGTATAATGGCAGAGAGAATACTTTTTCTTTGGAAAAAGAAGGCAGAAGACATATTCTTATTCCTCTCAAGGATGAGAAAGTAGAGGAACAGAGCAGTTCAAAAGTACTACTGGTTAAAGAAAAATAATTTTTGGAACAATTGCAAGAAGATGAGGTAAGTTTTGTTGTCATTGGTAAACCTAGAACTGTTATAACCAATACTAGAATTGATGAGTTGCCTATTGAAGTTCAGAAATTATTGGATGAGTATGTGGATATAGTTGTGGATGATTTACCAGATGAATTGCCACCTATAAGAAGTATTATCCATCACATAGATCTGATCCCTGGAGCTAGTTTACCAAATAAAGCAGCCTACAGAATGACTCCAGCAGAAAATGCAGAAATCAACAGACAAGTACAGCAACTGTTGGATAAAGGATTGGTCAGAGAAAGTTTAAGCCCTTGTGTTGTACCTACAGTATTAATTCCAAATAAAGGAGGAGAATGGAGAATGTGTATAGATTCCAGAGCCATAAACAAGATCACTATTAGGTATAGATTTCCTTTACCTAGAATGGATGATCTAATGGACTGTTTGAGTGGTTCAAATTATTTTTCTAAGATAGACTTGAAAAGTGGATATCATCAGATAAGAATGAGAGAAGGTGATGAATGGAAAACAACTTTCAAAACTAATACTGGGTTATATGAATGGTTAGTTATGCCTTTTGGGTTGACTAATGCACCTAGTACCTTTATGAGATTGATGAATGAAGTGCTTAAAGAGTTTATTGGAAAGTTTTTCATAGTATATCTGGATGATATTCTTATTTTCAGTAAAACAAAGGAAGAACATATCAGACATTTGAATTTGGTCTTGAAGAGATTGCATGATGAAAAACTCCTGATAAATCTGAAAAAATGTTTCTTTATGAAGGAAGAATTGATTTATTTAGGATTTGTGATTTCACAAGAGGGATTAAAAATAGATCCTGAGAAGATAAAGGAAATCACAGATTGGCCATCTCCAAGGAACATACATGAGGTAAGAAGTTTTCATGGGTTGGCAAGCTTTTACAGGAAGTTCATTAGAAATTTCAGTGGAATATGTGCTCCGATTTTGGATACAGTGAAGAAGGAGAAACAACCATTTAAATGGACTGTTGCAGCAGAGAAAGGTTTTAAATTGCTGAAAGAGAAGATTACTGAGAAGTCTGTCTTGGCTCTTCCAGATTTCAAGAAATTATTTTCTGTTAAGTGTGATGCTAGTGGACATGCCATTGGAGGAGTTTTGAGTCAAGAGGAGAAGCCAGTCGCATATTTCAGTGAAAAATTGAATGAAGCAAAACAGAAATATTCTACTTATGACAAAGAATTTTATGCAGTGATTCAAGCCCTGAGGAAGTGGAGACACTACCTTATGCCTACAGAATTTATCTTATATTCTGACAATCATGCTTTGCAATTTATAACTAAGCAGGAAAAATTGAATCAGAAGCATGCTAAGTGGGTTGAGTTTATGCATAATTTTACTTTTGTTTTAAAACATATCAGTGGAAGTTCTAACAAAGTTGCAGATGCTTTGAGCAGAAGATGTCTAATTTTGCAGGAGTTCCAGGTGAATGTACTTGGATTAGACCATTTAAAGGAGATGTATGCAGAAGATTCGGATTTCAAAGAAGCCTATGAAGCTTGTCAGAATCAAGGGTTCAGAGACAGAGGTCCATGGTTGGATTTCATGTTGCAGGAAGGATTACTGTTCAAGGGAAGTAAATTTTTCATTCCTAAATGTTCAATGAGGGAAAATTTGTTAAAGGAGAAACATAGTGGAGGACTTGCTGGACACTTTGGGAATGATAAAACTTATGCACAATTGAGTAGTTTCTACTATTGGCCAGGTATGAGACCAGATGTACAGAAATTTGTCAGCAAATGTCAAATTTGTCAATATGCAAAGGGGAGACAACAGAATACTGGATTGTATCAGCCATTACCTATTCCAAAGAAACCTTGGGATGCTGTAAGTATGGATTTTGTTCTAGGATTTCCAAGAACAAAAAGGGGTAATGACTCTATATTTGTTGTGGTGGATCGATTTTCTAAAATGGCACATTTTATACCATGTTCGAAGACTAGTGATGCTACTCTTATTGCAAACCTGTTTTTCAAAGAAGTAGTAAGACTTCATGGTCTTGCTATGAGTATAGTCTCGGATAGAGATACCAAATTTTTTGGACATTTCTGGAGTGAGATCGGAAGAGCGTCGTGTAGGGAAAGAGTGTAGATCTCGGT
>CBVK0100020579.1:0-37319 GCA_900067695.1 Picea abies | reverse complement strand
ACCGAGATCTACACTCTTTCCCTACACGACGCTCTTCCGATCTCACACTCCGCATCACTATGTTTTGTTCACTTGGGCATTGGTTTATTTCACCACTAAAGGTCACATAATGGATTTTCCTGTTCTTACTCATCCTTGTCTTCACCTCGGTGTTGTGGTTGTTTGACCAAAGAGCCATGAGGAATACACCCTGCATGCATTAAGTACCATTACCAACCGATTTTGAGCTTCGCACCTCTGTTGTAGCCCTCCTATATCGAGATTTGTTATCTATCCACAAAAATTCATGGTTCTCTCTATGTATGCACCGTTGATCTCAGAGGTGTTTCACCATTGAAGGGAGTTGGATTAGCTTTTCATGTGTTAGTCACAGTGCAAACCTTTAACTCCACAGGTCTGAGGGTTGACATAGAACATCGACATGGCTTGTAGGGTTTACTGCTTGGTTATTGTTGAATGGTTGTGTATTTTCAACAAAACATGGGGTACATACTCGCTCAGTTGGACATATGACAATCGTATTGGTTTGATATCGATTCACTGCCTGTGTTATTAAAATGAATAACCCTACATTGTTAATTGGGTAGTCCAGATACACAGTCGATTTCCTTATGTTCGATAATCCAATATTGCTTTATTTGAGAAGGTAACATCCTCCCTCCATGTCGATGTGTGGATATGCATGGTTGCAACAACATGTTTGGTTGATTGGTTGAAACACAATCATGGTATTTTTGTGCTAAGGATTATTTGGATTTTTGGGTTGGCATTGATTACAATTGCTTAATGTTGCTCACGCATACTATGTTTGTGTGTGCAGTGTTTCTAGACAATGGATAAATGGTCATGGTAATCGTTATATTCTTTTGGGGCCGAATGGTTATTACAGTTGGGATGACTATAGAAAATACATCCATTATATGCGTTATGATTGCATAAGCCTGAGTTTTACACAGCATGGTTGATTGCAGTTTGATTAAATTGAAGCAATACTATATTAGATTGATGGCTCAACACGATGGGTCGAGTTATTACTTTGACTGTGTGTTTGGTTTTGTAAAATGGGGATGTTGCATCTTAGTGTTTTGGGTGGCTGCACACCGTGTGTAATATGGATAGTTTAGGTTCCACACTTAGAGATAGTCACGGAGTTAAAGCACGAATTGTTTTCATTTCGATTATTTGTTTTATTAATACATGCATGTTATTGATACCTCGTGGTGATGGAAAACCCAACATGTTAGGGTCACATTGAATTGGGCTTGTACAGTGACAAAATTACACTTTCATAATTGAATTATTATGTGCATAGCATGTGTTGGAATGGTGGTTGATTGTCTATATGTTTAAATAACAATATGGGTTTTTGCAATTTAATCTAGATTATTTGGCCATCCACTACATATGTTTAATTAATTTCGTCACATTTTAAAGGACAAGCTTGATTTCAATGACAGTATGACTTCATTGTTATTTTTGAAACATGACTTTTGGGTGTGTTTGTTGATTGAAGTAATGTATGGGCAGTGATTGATTCTGATGGTTGAGAGAGTGGAAATGGCTACTATTATACATTGATAATTGTTATAATATGCAAATTGGATAAATAAAAGGAACAAAACTCCCTTACAGATTCTGTAAAATGCATATTGTCTAGTGATGACACCGTGTGGGAATTTGATTGTGAACAGTGGACTAGCTAATACACAGTGATTGTTATGATCGCTTGGTTGGTGTATCTCCTTTCAATAGGATGGATATAAGGATTACTTGATTAATTTTGAGAACAGTAATCACTCTCATTCGCCATCATTAATTTACTTTTTTCTAATTACAACCCCATCACTTTCCCACATTCATTTTTTTTACTCCCTGTTCCAAAATTAATTACAGTCAAGAAATGTTTTATGTTGAAATTGTTGGCAGCATTAGTGTCTTGGTTGAACTATAGTGTTGTTTTCTTTGATTTGTAGTTGATTGTTGTTGTCCTTGAGAAGTAATTGTATTTCGCCCCCTCATCTTATCATGTTTTTCTCAATACAAACCCCTCACATATCCCAGGACCCTTTATTCACCCCCTGCTCACTGATGAATAGTAAAACAATTTGTATGGATGGGATTGCATGAGTCTGATACATTGTTGAGACAAAACTATTTCATATTTTTAAGAGTTGTCATGTATGGTTATTTAAAATACTATTTGATAATCAATCATGCATGCATGAATGAGTTTTTTTTCATCCCAAGTAGCCATGGCCAAGGAAACATAGGGATAGGTAATTGGAACAGAGGCCCAAGAAGGCCTAGGTTCTCCATACATTTTGATGTTGATTCACAAGAGCTTGGGAAATTGTTTGAGGTCATATTTTTCAATTGGATTGGGCAGGGAGTAGTCCAACCTAGGCCTAAAAGGCCTCTTTTCCAAGTTCCACAAGCCCCTGGTACCCCTTTTCCCCCTCACATCTCATTGTAAGCCGAGGTTCCTGAAAATGATGGATGGCAAGAGATTGTCCACCCAACAGTCTCCCAACATCCTAGCGGGCCCAACTTTTCCTTGACTGCTCCTCCACCTAATAACCAGATTGCCCAATCTGCTCCCCACTCACCAGTGAAATCCTCCCATGCTAGCAAGAGATTGAAAATTGAGGCACACCATGCCCTTGACAAAGGAAAAGCCAGTGCTTCCCCTTCCTCGCTCTCCAATGACCCTAACAAATTCATGTCTTCTCGGATGCATTTGAGGGACGATTGTTCCCATCTGATCAACGAGATTAAGCTTGAAGGCTCATTGTAGCTAAAGGAAAATTCAAGAAAATCAAAGGGTGACAACAACAATCAAGGAAATATTGCATCACAAAGTGGGCAATATGGCTTTGAGTTTTTATTTTTATCTATTGTTGATGACAGTTGACTTCAGGAGACTTTGGAAAACATGTTTTATTTTTTGGTTACATGAGTAATATTTTTGGAAATAATTTCAAATGTCATGAGATAAATTGTCAAATGAAATATGTGGATGGGAGACACAAGGAGGTGTGTTTTACTTGACTAATAGTTATGTTATGATTGTTATAATTGTTATGAGCTAAAGGGAGACACAAGGGGTCCCACCTACTAGTTATTATTTATTTATGACCTTTATTATGATTATTACTTTTCCCCCTAACTAAAGTTGGTTGAGTCTTTTAATTAACTTAACTAATAAGTTGGTTCAACTAATTCAACCAATTTTGAATTGTTTAAAAGAAAAAGGAAAGGAAGGGACAAAAGGAGATGGAAGCAAAAGCATACTAAGGTTTTCTCTTTGAGTTTATGCTAAGATAGTTTGGTTTTCATTCATTCATATATTCATCACAGACCTAATTATGTTTTATGATAGTAGGGTCTTATTGTAGACAATAATATTTAGGGCTGAATCACATCATTCAAACACTTGTTTTTCAGAGGTGTTGATCTGTCTTTGATAGTGTGTGTAGACTTGTTTGTTTGTCAATTAGTTTTCATGACTGACAAAGGCTATTTTGCAGAGTTGAGTGAGAAGAAACCTATGACAAGCTTATCCATCTTTTAGAGTTCAGTTTTGGTTTTCTGTCAGAGGTCCTTTTGTATGTTCCATCAGGAATGTCTAAGTTTGACTTTGGTCCAAGATTTCTATATGATATTTTGTAAAGAAAATGACTCTTCGGTGAATTGGAATGAAATAAAGGATTGCTTTATGTATCATATGTCTTGATTATCATCTTGGTATCTTTACTTTTGTATTTAGATTTATTTCAGCAACTTTTATATTCATAAAATTACATAAAAATTAAATTTCTAGCAATCTTTTTTCTTATAAAAGACTAGCCTAATAACTTGTAATTAATACTTGTGAGTTAGGATGTTGTTTTTGTTGGATATAAACATAGGGTGATATTCCCATATATTTTTCTTTAGCCGAGAAGAATCTAAAAATGCTTGAGTAAGATCATTTCAAATCTTTTCCTCAACATTTATTTGGCGACCATACTGGGGATATCTTCGATATCTCTCCAGTTAATTTTTATACTCAACTTTCATCGATACATTTTTCTTTTATTAATTTGATTCTTTGACTGTTTTACTCTTAATGATTGTTCATGTTGCAAGGCAACCCAATATTGAGCCCAGTCTCCAGGACCAGACCAACATTGCTTTGAATCTATTTAATACCATCTTAGGCAGCACCAACACTAGTGTTGAGCTTAACCATTATTGGGAAACAATTGAACGAGATATTAGTGCTCAAGAACAATTGAAAGCTAGATGTAGACAGCCTAGAAATTAGCAATGGCCCTTTTTTTTTTCAAATTTTTGGCCTTCCTTTCATGTCCTTATATTCTTGTGCTTCTATAAGAAGAAGAGGCTTGTCACCTGAAATCAATCCTATTGCTGAAATAGGAAGAAGAAATGATGTGTTATCTTCCCAACAAAGTGATATAAGGAGAAATTTATCTGATTCATCCAGCTCGTCTTTCTTTCCCTCATCTATCATCAACAAGATGGCATCTAGTGGTGGCTCTGGTGGCACTAGAAGTGCTCCATATTCCCAATATTCATCGTAATCATTAATTAGTAGATTATATAGCCACCATATCCCTGTACAATCTACCACAAATCCCACCAAAGTCGTTAAAAAATATGGGCTTTTTCAGTTCAAAGAATTCGCCACAACTGCCCCATGGCATCTGTCCTCTCCTATTAACCTAAGACCTACTACTCATCCACTTCCGAAGTTTAAAGAGAACCTGCCTAAGTTTTCAGGAAATAACACTATCAGTACAAATGAACACTTGGTGGCATTTTCTAATTCTTGTCATAACATAGCGACCAACGATAATGACACTTGCATGCGCTTGTTAGTCAATTCCTTGGAAGGAAAGGTTGTGGACGATTTATTTGATATTCCTCCTAAGATTCTTTCCACTTGGTAAGAGTTAATCTATTGGTTCTGATCCACTTACGGGTAATCCAAAATCCTTGTTGAGAAGTTAAGGGAATACAATAACATCACCTATAAGGAGGGTGAGACAATAAATTCTTTCAACTTGCATTTCACCAAGTTATACAACCAAATCCCCGAACTTATCCACCGTTAGAACCAAGCTTCTTTCATGCATTACTACAATGCATTGCCTTCTCCCTACAATCATAGGCTTGAGGAAAAATCCATTGATAATCTTGGTTCCACTCTAAATACTTTCTTAGAATATGAAGAACAACTTGAAACAACAGGTCTTTCCCAGAGATAATCGGTTAAATAGACAAACATGTATGCCCTCTTGTAGCTAGTACAAGATATGAAAAATCATATGATAACATTCGAATGAAAGAGAAGTATCTCCCCTCTCACTCCTGGAGCTTCATCCTCTTCTACACCCTCCTTTAGAAATCTGGTTGAGAATAATTTTCAGCCTAAATCTATTTTGCCTCGAAGTTGGTGCAAATTTTGTGAGGAACACCATGAGGAAACCACGTGTGAGGTAAAGAAGAGTTCCATAGATAAGATATTTGGTAAAAGAACAGAAGCTACTATCGGTGTCCTATATTTTTCATAGCTAGAGGATGTCATGTTCTTCAATACTAGAAACAAAGCTTATTCTCCCAAGGGAAAATTTGATTCTCCCCCCACTTATTCTACCCTGAGCTAATCCTCGCTCGCTATAACTATCCAAGTTCCTAAGGTTTCCGAGAGTCAAGGAATCAACTCTCTTCCAAATACAATATCTTGAACCAATTGGCCAACATCAAAGAAGATGTGACCCTCCTAGACATGGTTGTCATCCCTAAACAACAGATGCATCTGAAACAATTCATGGAAGGAAAAGCTTTCGTTGTAGACAATCTTTCTAAAGAGGTAAGCGAAAAGGATTCTTCTGTAAATAAAGTAGGTGTACATAAATTTAGATACCCTATAAAGAATCCCCCTTTTTATATTTTTGTAAATATCATGGATAAGATTTCCCATTGTTGCCTCATTGATGGTGGTTCGAGCCCAGGTGGGATGTTGAATATTATTATGGAAGAGCTAAGCTTGTCTTGTACAAATGAAAACGTCGGAAGCATTCTCTCCTATAATAGTATACAACAAACAATTATAGGTGATATTAAGGTTGTAACCTTGGTTTTATGGGCTCATCCTGAGATAAGGACAACCCTCATCATTCAGGTGATTGATATGCCTGTAAGAAATTAGTCAATTATATTGGGGAGAGACTGGAAAGCCTTAATAGGTGGATACCTATCACTCGATGGGACACATTTATCCATTCCTCAGAACGGTAAGAACATTATAGTCCTTAAAGAGGGTAGAATTTCACCCTACATAGAGAGTGTTCCACAAGCTAGCATAAACTATATCGAAGAAGACCTAGGAGTGTATTCCATGTTTGTTGAAGAGGATAATATTCCTTTGGAAATAATTGATTTAGATAATGATATGTGTCATATGCACTTTGATGTTTCAAACTCTAATGAGGGTAATGGGGCTGGCATTATCTTGGTTTCCCCTGTAGGAAGAATTCATAATCTATCTTTCAGGTTAGAGTTTTCTTGTACAAACAATGCCACTGAATTTAAAGCTTTGTTATTAGGAATTGGGAATGCCCTTAATCTTGTTTGTGGTCACCTTTCAATTTTTGGATATTCCAAGCTTGTTGTGAACCTGATATGTAAGATATACTCTCCTATAAACAAGCTAATGGGATGATACACCCAAGTTGTTTGGGAATTTACCTCAAACCTTTTATCTATCAAAATCACTTGTATTAGAAGGGAGTTGAATGCAATGGATGGTTAATTGATTATCTTTGCAGCTTCACTTAATCGACAAATTTTTCCTCACAAGCCTGACTGTTCTTTTCAGTCTCTTTATTTTTCATATATCCCTGGAAATGTAGGATCTTGGTAGGCCCTCCCTAACAATGAGAGCATTGGTGCTTCCATCCAATATGAACCTTTTAAGAATGAGGAAAGTTTATCCATAGAAAACAATGAGATTCCTGAGAGCTTGACTCCTCTTGAGAGTTCGTTTTCATCGAGTGATGTAGGTAATAAAGAAAAACCGAAAGAAGAGGATTTACAAAAGAAGGTGGTTGAAACCATCTCCATGAACATTAGGACACATGGATCTTCAACAAATGCTAAAATAAATATTCAGTGTTAATTGGATCAAAATAAAATGTTGGATCAATTCTTCCACAGTAACACTCCTCCGAAGCATTGTTAGTCAATAACAATCAAAATTACACAGTTGTTATGATATCTCCTCTGAGAGACCCTTGAAATTGTTATATATTTCCATTGTTGTCTAGTAAATAATTGGTTACCTCCCGCTTCTTCTTCCCATTTCTTCATCCATGGAGGTTTTAAGAGCAATTCTAAATTTTTTCTCCTTAAAGTTGAGAGTAGATTCTGGTCGAATGATTATGCATACAGTCGTAGAAACCCCTCATACTTAAAACTTTTCATGATCTATTCCCAAATTCCAGATCATCTTTCCATTAAATACTCTCACCTCCCCCTGTTGCATAATCTTCTTGACCTGTTCTTTTTGGTCCATGAAACCATGAGTTATGAGTTTTAAATCTATTGAAAACAAATTTCCATGTGGATTCGCTAGTTTGTTGACGATTGAAATCGTCAATGAAGTTTTGCCCGCAAAGTGTTGCTAAAGCCTATTATTATAAAAGCTAAATAATACTAGTAGGTGGGACCCCCTTGTAGATTGGAGATCATGTCTAGTCCTTATTTGATTTTTTTGCTCATGTTTGACACTCCTTACATGGTTGATGAGAATCTTGTTTTTATTAGCTATGGATTGGACTTATGAAGTATTGGTTCTTATGTTACTACGACCTATGCTATTCATTTGTACCATTGCTATTTGTTCTTGGGACACCTTCACAACAAACATGTTACTAATAATACATGAAAGGAAGTTGGAAAAAACAATGACACATACAAATAATTGGAAAGAGGTAAGAAACAATGCAACAATTGCAAAGGGAAGTATTTAAACTATCCTACATACTATACTACATGCATGAACTATTTAATGATTATGGTTAAATCCTAGCTAGCAAGTAAATGGTTATGCGATTTTAATGAGTTTTTGGTTACTATCCATATGGTAGGATACAATGTGGGTGGTGCATTTGACAAAGTGAAGGTTGCTAATGCTTATGCGATTTGTTGTATGGAACGTGGTTGATTTTTTTTGTGGCATAAGTTGAGAGTATGATATGGTCGTGTGATTGATCGGTGATAATTTAGATACATGTGATTAATGGTGTAAATGAAAGTCTTGTTGGCATGTACTAAGAAGTAAATGGATTGTGAATGGAGGTGACATACATTTACTGCACATCACCTTTACTCCTTCGTTGGCCACCACCCTAATCGGGATATTGTTCATGCTTGGTGTTGTGGTTATGCTCTGATTTCCTAGCATAGTGGAACCACTCGACCATCTCGTGTTTTAAGGTGCTTCGATCATAGGTATGTATTTTTTTGTCCATCCATGAGTCTTCCCTATTTATGAAATGGATATTGGTTCGAATGTATGGGTTATGTTTTCCTTAAGTACTGCAACTATGTAAAATTGTTCTTTTGGAATGAATTGTTGGTGGCTTTCTCTATGATAAATATCTAAAGTTAGAATGTATTGGGCCATCCTGGATGTTAGCATCCATAGGAGCTCTCTGTGATCTTTGTTGGTTTAGTTGAAGGGTTTTTCTTGGTTTTTCTTGGCTGGCTATCCTCACGCGTTCCCATCACTATGTCCATTCTATGGATTTTATGGGTTTAATGGTTGGAGGCACTCTGCGTCACTGTGTTTTGTTCACTTGGGAATTGATTGATTTCACCACTAAAAGTCACGAAATCATTTTTCCTATTCTTACTCGGCTTTGTCTTCACCTCCGTTTTGTGGTTGTTTGACTGAAGATCCATGAGGGTTACACCCTGTGTGTGTTAAGTACAATTACCGACTGAGTTGGAGCCTCTCTCCTCTATTATAGCCCTCATGTCTCGGGATTTGTTATATGTCCACAAGCATTTTTGCTTCTCTCTGTGTATGTGTCGTTGGTCTCATATATTTTTCACCATTGAAGGGAGTTGGCTCATCTTTTTATGTGTTATTCACAGTGAAAACCTTTAACTCCACAGGTCTGAGGGTTGACATAGAACATCGACGTGGCTTGTCGGGTTTACTACCTAGTTATTGTTGAATGGTTGTGTATGGTCGACAAAAAATGGGGTACATACTCGCCCAATTTGACATATAACGATCGTGTTGGTTTAATATCTAGTCACTGCCTATATTATTAAAATGAATAACCTTGCATTGTTAATTAGGTAGTCCAGATACACAATTGATTTCCTTATGTTCGATAATCTGCTATTGCTTTATTTGAGAAGGTCACAACCTCCCTCCATGTCGATGCATGGGTATGCGAGGTTTCCACAACATGTTTGGTTGATTGGTTGATACACAATCATGGTATTTTTGCGCTAAAGATTATTTGGATTTTTGCCTTGGCATTGATTACAATTGCTTAATGTTGCTCACACATACTATGTTTGTGTGTGTGGTGTTTCTACACAACGAATAAATAGCCATGGTAACTGTTAGTTTCTTTTGGGGCCGAATGGCTATTGAAACTGGGATGACTGTAGAAACTCCATCCATTGTATGCATTATGATTGTATAAGCCCAAGTTTTACAAAGCATGGTTGATTGCAGTTTGATTAAATTGAAGCAATATTGTATTAGATTTATGGCTCAACACGATGGTTCTAGTTATTACTATGACTATGTGTTTGGTTTTGTAAAATGGGGATGTTGCATCATAGTGTTTTGGGTGGTTGTGCATCGTGTGTAATATGGATAGTTTGGGTTCCACACTTAGAGATAGTCACAGAGTTTAAGCACGATGTGTTTGCATTTTGATTATTTGTTTTATGAATATAGGCATGTTGTTGATAGCTCGTCATGATGGGCAACCCAACATGTTAGGGTCACATTGAATTGGGTTTGTACAGTAACAAAATTACACTTTCATAATTGAGTTATTCTGTGCATAGCATGTGTTGGAATGGTGGGTGATTGTCTATCTGTTTAAATAACGATATGGGTTTTGCAATTTTAATCTTGATTATTTGTCCATCCACTACATATGTTTAATGAATATGGTTACATTTTAAATTACAGGCCCGATTGCAGTGACAGTATGAATTCATTGTTATTTTTGAAACATGACTTTTGGGTGTATTTGTTGATTGAAGTAATTTGTGGGCAGTGATTGATTCTGATGGTTAAGAGAGTGTAAATGGCTACTATTTTACATTGAGAATTGTTATAAGATGCAAATTGGATAAATGAAAGGAACGTAACTCCCTTACAAATTTTGTAAAATGCATAATGTCTTGTGATGACACTGTGTGGACATTTGATGGTGAACAATGGACTAGCTAATACACAATTATTGTTATGATCATTTGGTTGGCATATCTCCATTTAACAGAATGGCTATATGGATTACTTGATTAATTTTGTTAACAATAACTGCTCTCATTCACCATCATTAATTCAATTTTCGTAATTACAACCCCATCACTTTCCCACATTCATTTTTTTTACTCCCTGTTCCAAAATTAATTACAATCAAGAAATTTTTTGTGTTGAAACAGTTGGTAGCCACAGTGTATTGGTTGAACTATAGTGTTGTTTTCTTTCATTTGCAGTTGATTTTTGTTGTCCTTGAGTATTAATCGTATTTCCCCCCCTCATCTTATCATGTTTCACTCAATACAAAACCCTCACATATCCCAGGACCCTTTATTCACCCCCTGCACACTGATGAACAGTAAAACAATTTGTATGGATTGGATTGCATGAGTCTGATACATTGTTGAGCCAAATCTATTTCATATTTTTAAGAGTTGTCATGTATGGTTATTTAAAAGACCATTTATTAATCAATCATGCATGCAAGAATGAGTTTTTTTCATCCTAGGTAGACATGGCCGAGGAAACAGAGGGAGAGGTAATTGGAACAGAGGCCCAAGAAGGCCTAGGTTCTCCATACATTTTGATGTTGATTCACAAGAGCTTGGGCAATTGTTTCAGGTCATATTTTTCAATTGAAATGGGCAGGGAATAGTCCAACCTAGGCCAGAAAGGCCCCCTTTCCAATTTTTGCAAGCCCCTAGTATACATGTGCCTGCTCACGTCTCATTGCAACCCGAGGTTCCTGAAAATGATGGATGGCAAGAGATTGTCCACCCGATAGTCTCCCAACATCGTGGCTAGCCCAACTTGTCCTTTCCTACTCCTCCACCTAATAACCAGAATGTCCAATACTCTCCTCACTCACCAGTGCAATCCTCCCATGCTAGCAAGAGATTGAAAATTGATGCACACAATTCCCTTGACAAAGGAAAAGCCACTACTGCCCCTTCCTCACCCTCCAATGACTCTGACAAATCTGTGTCTTCCTGGATGCATTTGAGGGATGATTGTTCCCATGTGATCAATGAGATTAAGCCTAACAACACAGCTGAACAAAAATTTAGGAAAATCAAAGGGTGACAGCAATAATCAAGGAAAGATTGCATCGCAGAGTGGGAAATATGGCTTTTGAGTTTTTATTTTTATCTATGTTGATGATAGATGACTTCAAGAGACTTTGGACAACATGTTTTATTTTCTGGTTACATGAGTAATATTTTTGGAAATAATTTCAAATGTCATGGGCTAAATTGTCAAATGAAATACGTGGATGGGAGACACAAGGTGTGTTTTACTTGAGTAATAGTTATGTTATGATTGTTATAATTGTTATGAGCTAAGGGGAGTCACAAGGGGTCCCACCTACTAGTTATTATTTATTTATGACCTTTATTATGATTATTACTTTTACCCCTAACTAAAGTTGGTTGAGTCTTTTAATTAACTTAACTAATAAGTTGGTTCAACTACTTCAACCAATTATGAATTGTTTAAAAGAAAAAGGAAAGGGAGGGACAAAAGGAGATGGAAGCAGAAGCATACTAAGGTTTTCTCTTTGAGTTTGTGTTGAGATAGTTCATTTTTCATTCATTCATATATTCATCACAAGCCTAATTCTCTTTTATGATAGCAAGGTCTTATTGTAGATAGCAATATTTAGGGTTGAATCACATCTTTCAGACACTAGTTTTTGAGAGGTGTTGATCTATCTTTGATAGTGTGTGTAGACTTGTCTGTTTGTGAATTAGTTTTTATGACTCATAAAGGCTATTGTGCAGAGTGGAGTGGGCAGAAACCTGTGGTAAGTTGATCTATATTTTAGAGTTCATTTTTTGTTTTCTATCATAGGTCCTTTTATATGTTCCATCGGGGATGTCTAAGTTTGACTTTGGTCCAAGATTTCTGCATGTGATTTTGTAAAGAAAATGACTCTTTGGTGATTTGGAATGAAATAAAGGATTGCTTTATGTCTCATCTGTCTTGATTATCATCTTGGTATCTTTACTTCTATCTTTATTTATTTCAGCAACTTTTATATTGAGAAAATTACATAAAAAGTAAATTTCCAATAGGCTTTTTGCTGATAAAAGACTAGCCTAAGAGCTTGTTATTAATACTTGTGAGTCAGGATGCTATTTTTGTTGGCTATAAACATAGGGTGATATTCCCGTCTATTTTTATTTAGCCAAGAAGAATCTGAAAAATCTTGAGTAAGATCATTTCATATCTTTTCCTCAATAATGTGGACTTGGCATTCATGGCCAAGGAATCACTTAGCCATTAGAAGTGGTACAAATACCACGATTCATAGGTTTAGTTTATGGAAATGAGGAGAATGGGGAATTCTCAAAGGTTGCTAAAGCAAAAACCATCTCTTCACCATCAGATTCCATGAAAGGAGTCAAGCCAACTTATCTGCATCATAGCAAGAACCACTCAGGAAGGTATAAAGGACATTTCAATTATTTTCTTACATATTTGAAAGGTGATTATGGTCATAGGTCTTCTAACCATGATGTAGCCAAGGATAACAAGAAGAAAGCTTGGGTAGAGAAGACAAGCATGCCCACTGAAAGTGGGACAAAGAAAAGGAAACTCTTTCACGTCTTCGTGACAAGGAGATTATGTTAAAAGAAAAGAGAAGGAACTATTGCACTCATTGCGAGATCAATGGCCATTGGGAGAAGAAGTCCTGGAAGTTACATCCTGAAATTCACCAAAGATAAAGCTACAAAGATGGAGGCTACAAAGATAGTGGAGCATGTGATCAATATTCCTGCTCTAGTCTCCGAAGAAATGTGGTCACAGAAAGAAGGTACCTTTGATTGGTTGGGTAAGGAATGGATATCATTCTTGCATAGCCAATATTAGCATACGTTGTAGAACCTCCAATCATTTTTCTTGTTTCCATTGATTGAAAAAGAATAGAGAAAAACTAAATTTGTTTGTATGAGGAGCATTGATAAAGATCACTTATTCACATTGAAACTATGAAGCATATCATTATTTTGTTCATCGTTCAGTTTACCACTTGTTGTAATGGATTGTACACAATGTTGCTACCACCGTACAATTTATTTCACTGAGTTTCAGAATGGAAGTGGATCGCTCTTATAGTAAAATACCACAGTAGGTATTGCAGAATAAGAGTCACAATCTTATGGATATGAATGCAGGTTTTGGTGGATTTTCAGCAGCAGTTATCGCATATCCTGGCTGGATCATGAATGATGTTCTTGTTTTGTACTCGTATTGACAATCTTTCCAGCATCCAACGATATTTCTTTTTCTTCAATATGGTGCATTATTTTAAGTGTCATTGACGTCCTCTCTTGACTACCTGCCTTGTTTCAAAATATTTCCAAGTTTATTCCCCCCAAGGGAATGTCTAGTCAAAACCATCAGAACATTCAAATATCCTAACGAGAGTGTCACACCATCACCTGCATCGGCATAGTGCCCATGGATGACATAAGGCCAAACTGGATCGTCGTTACCCGTTTTTCGATCAAGTCCACACGTTCACATCACTAACGACTAATGGTATTGGATGGTCTGCGGATGTGATTGCCAGCAATTGACACGAACAAATCACATTACATTCGTCTGTCTTCGAGGCACACACTGATAAGGACTAGTGATCTGATCTTCTCATCAATAATGGGCCCAATACACATGTAAACACCAATCTATTAGGATCTATTGCATTGATGTGGATCAATTACCCATCACAAGGGTTTCCATGATATCTCTGCGATTCAAATGTGAGAGATATTGCAATACTAATATTTTTATTCTATTCTCAGCGGTCAATAAGAATCGCCTTTGTTTCAGTAGATTTTGATGTGCACAAATCCCATGTCAATACTTTGGAGGATGAATCTAAGTGTTGTAACAATCTAAGGATTTTTTTTTAGATCATAGGGATATTTTCCATGTAGAATGTGTGATTTTTGGGCACACTGATCTGAAGAATGAGAGCTCACATGCAGTTGGAATTTAGTGAAACAAAATTCATTTTTGGTTATATAGATCACAAAAGCACGAAAGTCAGGATTCGATCCACCGTCGGGCCTGAATTTCTGCATGAAAAGAGCGATTTCTCTGTCATAGCGGAAAATCGTTGAAATTTGTTGCAAGGGATTCTTGTGTGTGATAGATCAACCATTGATCATAGAAAGGATCGATGGTGATCCTATTTTAAATAGGCACATCTTATCGGTCGATTTGGATAAGCCATGCACGTACCAAGTCTACGAAAGAATAATCTTTCCAATCTCCAGGTGCAGGAAGAGGTCTCCACGTTTTAGAGGATGGGTATCGAATATGCATTTTTGCTATGTCAATGTTCTAGTGGTAGGTTACTAGAAAGATAAAACTCCACTCGAAGTCATGGAGTTATTGACGAATCCCTAGTTTTCATACCTATCTTTGTGGCATCGTTTGTTCCCCGTTTTGCAATACCAGTCCAGGAAAATTGTCTTATGTGTTTGGTCACTTGAATTTTTGGGACTATCAAGGAGATTTTGGTTTATGATCCATCAAGTGAAAATCACCCAGTTGCTGTAGTTTTCCTTGAATTTCCAAGACAATTGATGGGTTGCAGGAATTTAACATCTCATGCATCCTTTAACATATCACTCTTTGATCGATGGAGCAGCATGAATGTCATTGGTTTTTGTTTCACTATTTTTGCAAGCCTCCTTGTGTTATTCAGATAGCAGCAGCTCCAAACCCTTTGACAATTGTTGGAGAAGATATGCAACTTGGGCAAAAAATCGAATGAAATTGATAGATTGTGTTGTGGGCTTCAAGGAGGAAAAATATACATCATTTGGCAGTGGAGGGATAGAGAGGGGAAGAGCCATATCCCCAAGCCTCTCCAAGATTCTGCGCATAATGGTGATAATGGAAAAACTTCCATTATGGGTGACACGACCAATTGGAGGCAACAAAATGACATTTTCTTTGTATTAGCCTCACAAAATGAGTGCATGCTCGACGTCTGATTTTGTCAATGGTATTCTACCTACCTCTTCATCACATACAATTAGGCTTGACAGGACCGAGGGTTGGCAATGTTTCGTTCCTCTCCACCAGGCATGCCCAACACCAAAAAGTGGAGATCACATGGGGTTCTTTGTTGGGGCGTCAACCACGGGAGTTTATGTCAAGGAGATGAAGCTTGGGTTTTGTTGAAGACCACTGATAGTTTCCCATTGAACCAAGGCTTGAGAGCCACAAAAGGCACAAGACCATGGTCCTATGTCACATGGATCTAGCACTTGATGAAATTCAAAATTATGGTATTTTAGCAATTTTAATTTGGTGTGCCTTTTTAGGTGAATTTTTATATTGTAGTTTTGTGTTATATAAGCCTATTGTTGCTAAAAAAAAAACAAGTTCTCATACCTAATGACCATCAAAGGAATATTGAGAATGATATGTGTGGAAGGGGTGTTTGAAAACCATATATGTTTCCCTTTTGTGCATCATTTTTACACATAAAAATTGCCTTCCAATTTGATGTAATTACCATGGAAGGGACATAGTTTGGCCATAGCACATTTATTTGGCATCATATTTTTCATGAGAGATGCCTTGAATTTTGATGTATGGGCCATGTAAATGATTTCATTTCCTATTGAATCATGTAATTTCCATGTAAACCTTTATACAAGGAGATGTCAAAGTAACTGAAGGAATATACCTTCATTATACTGCCCATAATTGCCACATGATGGATCAAAGGAAATCAAGGGGATTTGAAAATTTGTCCTCTTCTTAGAGTTCAATATATGGCCTTTAAAAGAGTTGAGAATATGAAGCGTAGATAATTTTGTAGTGGGGGTTTTTGCACCACTAGTGCATATATTACTGCACCTTTTGGAATGGGTAGATAGGACCATAGGATTTTGCCTAATTTGTGCACCTTCTGGTATATCAAAGAGCCTTGTAAAAATGATGATTATGAAGCATTGTAATGTCTGTTTAAGCTACTCTTGAGAGGAGAGTGAGAGGCATTATTTTGAGCCTTAAGCCTTCATTGGCTTCTTTGTATTCACGATGCAAACAGTTGGCTGAGGCAATTTTCTACGCCATTTTGGCGATTCATTGTAAACTTGACCAAGAGTGTAGCTATAAATGTTGGACATATTGTCATTGATGTTAACAACATTGATGCACATGAAGTTCAGAAGGGAAAGAACAGTGCAGAAATGTGATCGTTATCGAAATCCCCAAAGGACAAACCAGGATCGTTGGATACGCAAGTGCTAGATCAAGAGCAGGGATTGATTGCAGAGCGTGAAGGGAGAATTAAACTACACGCTATTTCCAATCCTGCAATTAGTCTAGATTGTCAAATATCATCGACTCAAATATGGATGACTATGGTTGATCCACCAAACAATCAAATTAAGTCGTAACTGTTGGATACACAAGTGCCAGATCAAGGGTAGAGATGTATTGTGTAGCGTGAAGGGAGAATTAAACTACACGTTATTTTTAATCCTGCAATTAGTCTATACCATCAGATCTCATCGATTCAAAGATCGACGAATGCGGTTGACCCACCAACAATCACACAACTTCAATTGTGATGTTTGGGCGATGAAATAAACCACATGCAAGTTATGGTTCTACAATCCACATCAACCATTGGATCAAGTTAAGTGGAAGGATTGGATAAGAAAAGATGAATACCATCAGATATGAAGTCACGAAGTAAATGAGGACCATCTAATCTATTCAGAGCATTCCATGGTAGCAGTGGTCAACTTCGTCGTTGACCACTTCGGGAGAAAAGGGTTGAGAACAAGTAAGATAACCCAAAGGCCAATGTCCCAAAGTAAATGTGAACCATCCAATACGAAGAACACTTCGGGAGGTATCAGGACCGTTAGATCATGTTTAGTGGAAGGACAAAGTAAGCCACAAATGTCCCGAAATAGACGTAAGACGTTTGATCTGAGGAAACACTTCGGAAGATATCCTGATCATTAGATCAAGGAAGGTAAAAGGATATGATAATCAAGGCCAAAGGCTTGAGATCCCACATTGTCGAATTCCCGACAGCCATTGGATCATGTTAAGTCTTTTTCGAGGTAAATAATGACCATTGGATAAAGTCAAGTTACTCGAGGGTTACACTTCGGGGAATCTCACTTTGAGAGAATTGGGAATCTCCCGAAGGCCAAAGTCCCGAAGTGGACATGATTCGTTCAATCAAAGGAACACTTTGGGAAGTATCCTAACCATTAGATCAAGGAGAAGAACATGTACCACATGAAGAGATCTACACAAGGACACATGGCATAATCAGATGATGACAAGTGTCAAAGTCTCATAGATTCTTTAGGAATATGTAATCCATGAATCTAAGTGACATGTGGAAGCCATTCAGTCAGTTCCATGTGAACAAGTGAAGTCAATAATTTATGACACTCTGGGAGTTTTCACGTTGGGAGTTTCACCACCAGCAAACACCCAAAATCTTGAAGGCCGAAATCATAAAGTGGACATGAGTCTTTCGATATGAAGAACACTACGAGAGTGTTATCGACCATTGATCAAATATAGTGGAAGGATACTGTTAGTGGAAGTGTCAATTGACAACAAAAGTTCTCCAGCATTTTATAACTTATTTGGCAGGTGATCACTCTGGAATAAATTGGAAGAGCGATTATCCGAACCCTCGAATCCCCAAATTCCCAAAATAAACGTGAACCGTTCACTCAGTTGTATATTAATTCATGATCCTCGATTTGTTCAAAACCTCTGGACAAGATAGGATCATTCAAATAACAGAAGAATGCATGTTGACCGACCGATCTATTTCAATGGAATCGGATTCAAGAGATTTGAAAGGTTGCAAAGGCCTGATGTCCTAAGGACGAAGTACCGAAGAACATGGTCCCATCACTAGACATATTGGGGATAAAAGGAAAAGGGTGAAAGAAGAGACAGTGCTTAAATTAATAAGCTCGTGGTTTTGTGCCTATGGTCACATGTAAATGGGTTGAAGGAAGAGCCTCTATAGAACTTGGTTTCTGAAATATTTGCAGAGATATGGAATCGAGTTAAAAAAGAAATCGATCCAAACCTATGATCAATTTATGAAAAACAGGTTAGATGGTTGTTAAAATGATGTGTGGTTATGAAAATTCATGTTAATGATTGTGTTACATAAAAACAAGGATTATGCAATATTTAATAAGCATACATGTTTTTTATGAAGAGTTGTGTTGAAAAGTTTAACGGATTATAAATTTCTTGAGATGTGAATTGGAATTGAGTGTCTGTCAATGTCTTATTGAAGATTAAGAACAAAAGGAGACAAAGCAATAATTATGCAATACAGTGTTTGAAATAGAATACCTTTACTGGATTGCATCAGATACATTGAAGATTAAATGATAGAAGCGGAGAGAGGAGCAGTCAAGACATGATACTTAAGTTTTCCAGATTCAAAACTTAAGGGTGGTTGGGTGGTGCAAGGGCAGGTTGGATCCTACAGGGGAGTAGGTGCTTCCTAGTTAGTTGTAGTTGACTAAATAGGGGGTTGTAACCTCCTACCATTTGGTGATGGTGAAAAAGGGTGTGGGTGCATTCTGATCAGTGGGTGTTGATCGAAGAGGAAGAACATCTTCCTTCTATGTAACTTGTAAAACAGAATTTTGCAATTAATAGAAAAGTGTTTGTGGTTTTCCCAATTGGGTTCCAGGATAAAATATTGTTTGCATTAAAATAAAAATTGATAAAATTGTTGTGTCACTTATTCACCCCTTCCTCTCAGTGACAGGATCCGGTCCTTCAATAAAATCTTTCCAGGTAAGGTACTCCAAATATTAAAGTACAGGTCATCAACTACAGGTTGCAATATTATGAAGGTGGGCTTCAACATTTCAGCTCCGAAGAACAGAGGTGAAGGAGACAAGAGATGTTCCTTTCCAAACATTTTCTTTGCAGCGGTTGTGAGTGTCGGATTTGCATTCTGATTCTAAAGTACACATGTGAACGAGTCTTGAAAGAATGCACCTTTGAGGACATTTTCATATAGATAGAGTTGATACTTTTGGAGACCAAAAGGTTCTTTGTGGGGAGGCATGATCCAGACAGATTTCCACATGGGGAAGGACCTTACTATGTTCACCAAGTTAATTTGTAGAGTGGTGAAGGTGGTAAACTTATATGTTTTGAGTTTATATTTCTCATGCATTTTATTAATGCTTTGTGAGGAAAGGGTCTCATGATTCTTATGATTTATGAGATGCTCATGCATATTACATATTCTTTATGATGTTTTAAAAAACTCATACATTATTATTCATTATTGATGTAAAATGATTAATACTTGTGAGGGAAATTAGACTCATGTATTTTTCATTAGATTATAATTTGGAAATTGTCTTTTATGTGAAAAGCCACCTCGCACCAATTTTCCATTATTCTCAACTTTAGTTTGAGAGAATCAAGGACAAGGATGAGGAGTCTTTGGGTGGTTTTGATACTTTTCCCTTTATGTACTTGAAGATAGTTTAAGATCCTACATTCATGAATCTTGGTTTTCCTCTTTTGTAATTAGATCTTACTCTTGTGGATCTAGGAGTTAATGCTCTCTCTTAAGAGCGAGTGAGAAAAAACTATATAATGACTTATGCGAGCCCTTTGTAAAGAAGGTGAGAGTAAGAGGAGATTAATGGAGAGTTAATGAGTGGAGTTAGAAAGCCATAGTGCTACTAATCCTAGGTTTTGAGAGACTTATTCATGTAAGGCATTATTCTTCTTTATGTATGGAGAGGTATGAGTGTGAGCAGTCTTCTTGAAACCTCACTGAAGGATAAGACGTCCCTTATGTAATCACTTATGAGAAGGTCCCAACATCTTTTGAAGAAGGAATGAAAGCGATCTATATTCCAATTGAAGCAGGTCCAGAGATGTAGCCCAAGAGGGGTGAACTTCGTTACCAACATTGATTGTCTCTCTCACTTGTCTTCTCATGTGCTTTATTCCATTTTAAGTTCATGTGTGTTATGTATTTTTTTTTACAGGTATGGTTAATCATGGATTCATATTCCATTTAATCCATATGAAAATACTTCATCATAAAAATGGTTCTTGATTGAAAACTTGCGTTAAGTACTCACCCATTTTTAGATCAACGGATGCCATTGATTATGACATTGTTGTGCGAGCTCTGTTGGTTGAGAAAATGAGGCGAAGGTCTAGAAAATATAACTCAACAATATAATCAATGGTGTTCATATTTAGATCTACAAAAAGATGGAAATATTAGAGGGGTACATCAAGGTCTAAGTCAAAAGTCAAGAAGAGGAAATATAAATGTTGGTTCTATGGAAAATCAGGACATCTCAAGAAGGATTGTTGGAAAAGACAAAATGCATAAAAAGAGGACTCCACAAAGGATGCAAAGGAAGCTAATTTAGATGAAACAAGTTTAGGTTTAGGTTCAAGTATGGTTGATGAGGTATTGTCTACTTGTGATGTTTCACATTAACATCAACATTGGTTGTGAGATTCTGGTGCATCCAACCACATGTGTCTTCATAGAATTTGGTTTTGAACTTACCAACCTAATGATGATGGTGTTCTTTTTATGGGAAATGATTTTTCCTCTAAAATTGTTGGGGTTGGTAATGTCTAGATTAAAATATATGATGGTTCTATAAGAACTTGACATATGTAATGCATGTACCTGAACTTAGAAATAACTTGATATCTTTGGGAGTTCTAGATTCTGCTAGCTACAAGTGTACAACTCAAGATGGAGTATTGAAGATGTCCAAAGGAATCTTAGTAGTCATGAAGGAAAAGAGGATCAAGAGCCTTTATCAACTTGAAGGAAGGAAAAAAATAAATCAAGCAGTGGTCGCATCTGAAGGTGCAAGTTGGAGTATTGAAGATGTTCAAAGCCATATTAGTATTCATGAAGGAAAAGAGGATTAGGAACCTTTATTAGATTGAAGGAAGGACAAAAATAAATCAAGTAGTGGTAGCATATGAAGGTGCAAGTGACTCTATTCATTTATGGAATTAATGTTTCAGTCATATGAGCGAGAAAGGACTTAAGGTACTAGTTGATCGTAAGTCACTTCCAAGTTTAAAGTTTCTGAATTTGAATTTATGCAAGTATTGTGTCTTTGGAAACAAATGTAGACATAAGCTTAAAATAGGAAGACATATAAGCAAAGGTATCCTTGATTACATTCATTCGGATGTTTGGGAACCATCTCCTATGGTTTATTTTGGACGATCATCATATTTTGTGAGATTAAAAGATGATTACTCCAGAAAGGTTTGGGTCTATTTGCTTAAAATAAAATTTCATGCATTTAATTGAAGCAATTCATAGATTTGGTTGAAAAGTGTACTGATAGGTCAATCAAGTGTTTAAGAATATATAATGGAGGTGAGTTCACATCTGTGGAATTTTAAAACTTTTGCAAGGAAGTTGGGATTGAAATACATAATACCATGTTTTATACTCCTTATAAAAATGGTGTTGTTGAATGCATGAATATGACTCTTATAGAGATAGAAAGGAGCATGCTCAGTAATGCCAAGTCACAACAAGAATTATGGGAAGAATTAGTTCCTACAACATGTTGTCTGATAAATCAGTCACCATCAACTGCAATAAACTGTAAGATTCCTGAAGAGGTATGGCAGGTCATTCGTGTGATTATTCAAATCTGAGAATATTTGGTTGTGATTCTTATGCTATTATTTCTAAATATCAATGTTCTAAGTTAGATCCTAGATCAAAGAGATAAGTAGAGATGTAGTATTTGCTGAATCCCCACTCACAAAATTAGATCTAGTAGATGTTGAAGTGAGACAAGAAAAGGCACTGCAAATTCATCAAATTTAGTTGGAAACTTAGCCATCTTCAGAAAAGGAGGAACGTGGAGAAGTTCTAGAAGAAGAATATGAAGATGCAAAAAATATCTAGGAAATTGAGGATATGCTTTAACCATTTCTAAGGAGATCTACATGGGTCAGGAATCCTCCTACAAGGTATGATGATTATGTTTCATCTGTGGCTTTGGTTTCTATTGATGGAGAACCTAGTTGTTATCCAAAAGAAATTAAGGTATATGAAAGTGCTCAATAGAAAGAAGTTATGAAAGAAAAAATGGATGTCTTAGAGATGAATAAAACATGGGACCTCGTAGAACTTACAAATGATAGGAAGGTTGTTGTCTACAAGTGGATCTACAAACTGAAAAAGGGTGTTGATGATAAAGTTGAAATATATAAAGCAAGACTGGTAACAAAGGGGTATTCTCAAAAGGAAGGTATTGATTTTCATGAAATATTTTCACGAATTGTGAAGCTTCTTTCACTTCGTGTTGTGTTAGCACTAGTTGTTTTACTTGATCTTGAGTTAGAGAAACTATATGTTAAAAAAACATTTCTACATGGTGATTTGAATGAGGATATATATATGGAACAACCAAAAGGGTTTTTTAATGATCACAATAAGAGGTTTGTTTACAAACTCAAGAAGTCATTGTATGGCCTAAGGTAGTCTCCCAAGAAATGGTACAAGAAGTTTGATTCCTTCATGGTGAGACTAAATTTTACAAGAAGTGAATATGACCACTGTGTTTACTTTAAAAAAATTGAAAATGGCATATTCATTATTTTGGTGTTATATGTTGACGAGATAAATGTGGAAAGAAACAACATGGTCAAAATCAACAGGTTAAAGGCTCTGTTGGCTAGGGTGTTTGATGTGAAGGATCTAGGAGCAGTAAAATAAATCTTAGTCATGGAGATACACACAGATAGGAAAAATGGTAAGATGTTGTTATCACAACAGAAGTATGTGGAGAAAATACTTATGAGATTCGGTATGAATAATGTGAAACCCGTACAGATCCCTTTAGCTTCCCATTTCAAGATTTATTCAGGTTTGTGCCCTAGTAATGCTGAAGAAAAGGATTATATATCTCGTGTACCATATTCTAATGCAGTAGGAAGTTTGATGTATGTGATGGTGAGTAATAGACTATATATTTCACATGTAGTTGGTGTTGTCAGTAGATACATGGAAAATCTAGGTAAAGAGCATTGGGAAATAGTGAAATGGGTGATTCGGTATCTTAGAGGCACAAGTAATTATTCTATCATCTATGATGGTTACAATGATTCAATTTGCGGTTATGTAGATTCATATTTTGAAGGTGAATTGGAAAAAAAGGAGATCCACTTTAGGATATGTATTTACTCTTGCAGGAGTACCTGTTAGTTGGATGTCAAAGCTTCAAAATGTAGTTTCTTTATCCACTACCGAGGCAGAATATATGGTTGCTTTAGATGGATGCAAGGAGGAAATTTGGTTAAAAGGTTTGTTGGGTGAGTTTGGAAGGGTTCAGGATAAAGGGGGAGTGGCTCCGGAAAAGATCCATACAAAAGTGAATTTTGTAGACATGTTTACAAAGCCAGTTTTGTTAGAGAAGCTATGATGGTGTTTGGGTTCTGTTGGCTTGTAGAAAAGGTGATGAATTAATTCAGGCATGATATATCAGGTAAATTGTTTTCAAGGTGGAGATTATTGAAAACATGCCAACTGATTTCCCATGCGATAGCATACACATCAACTAAATTTAGAATGTGCATGCATGCACACTACAGTGAATAGTTTGTGTAACTGGTGGATCGTATTGTAATCAGTTGTCTAATTGTTTGATAGATGTTATTTATATGAATGAGTAGCAATGTAGTGTATCTCATTGTGTGGGAAGAGAGGATAGGATGATTGTCTACTTATGATTGTCTATTTTAATTCTCCCTTGAATATTAAGAATACCGATTATCATTGCCCCATGGGGTTTTCCCATTCTAGGTTTCCATGTATATCTCTATGTTCATTGTGTGATTGTTGTTCCCATTTTTTATGTTTGTCATTAATCTTTCTCTGTTTATGATTTTGTTTCCTAACAACCTAATAGTAAGAAGGGAGAAGCCACGGAAAGTAATCGTGATTCGTGAGACCTAAAGAAACAAGCTACAACTATGTGGTACCCCACAACCTCTTAATGCTAACAAACATAAATGATTTCTCCACTTGGTCATCATTCACCTCACGAGGACAATGATCTCTTTTCCATGGTGAGTTCCCTTCACAATGACATGAGAATGACTACAAGCATGTATTTCCTTGCAGTTATCTGTTCCAATATACCTCGTATGTGAAGCTTCTAAACGTAGAAGGATTCTCCACGTCAATCAATGGTGTTGCAGAAGAGATCACTGCATCAGGAGAAGAGAAGTAAATGGTTGAAATTGAAATGCATGTTCTTGAAAATCTTACCATGACACGATGCAATATACTACTGCATATTCTGTTGCTTAGAAACTGCACGTACATAATTACATTCCAACATTAATTATTTCGATTCCATACATCATGGATTCTACAAATGAAAAAATAAATCATAAGAAAATGGGATTAATTACAGTACCAAGTAGATAGATTGAACCTATAATTGAACACCAATTCATCCAATATTTCCCAATTTTCTAATATCTTGGACTAGTTATTGGCACAATATTTCCCAGTTTTCTATTATCTTGTACTAGTTATTGGCACATTGAGCATAAATGCAATCCAGAGAGAACATATATGACATGTTTTGCATAAATATGTTGCTATTATGGATACGAAGAATGTAAAATTATAGAAATGAAGACATGAAAGTCGACAAATATAATAGATATTAGTAAGGGCTGATTATTCTTCATTGGGTATGGTATTAACCAACAGTAAGAGTACTCACATTCATTGTCTTCACATAAAATGAAATAGGAATATATTGAGGAGTACGTTAGCACTGAGAGTCACACTTAGACTGTTGTAAGTTTAAGCCTAGTACTCTTTGGAATATAATTGGATTGAATGGTTTGAGTAGGTGGACCAACAAGACTGGGAAAGAAAGGGAGAGGGCTGTAAACTATCAACAGAAGCATTCCATTGGGTAAGGAATCACAACATCCTATAGATCAAAGGAAATAAAACTATATATCAAATAAAAGGAATATATAATGATGAGTAGAAGCATGGTGAATATCACAAAAGGAATAACATCTATTCTACAAAGATCCTTTCTGCAAACAGATAAAGATTTCTTAAACAATAAACAATGATTTAATGGGAAAGCTACAACAGATCCTCTGTTGTTCATGAATCCATTAATCAATTACAACTATAATACTCAAAGATTACAATGTTTAAGAAATAATATACCAAAGAAGTGGGAAAAAAAGAAGACAATATGATAACAACTCTCATGAATCTTTAATGACAAAAAATGTCATTACAAGCAGGCCCTCAGGCTTACAAATGAAAAACTAAAACTGCTCCTCCAGCTCTCTCCTCTCTTGGTTCATGAATCCAACCTTTTCTCATTAAAACCCATTTCATTTATATTAAATAATCTCTATCTACCCTAAGGAGGTTGAAACCAAGGAGTTGCATAAGATCCTCCTCCACAAAAAATTTCAGAAAAACCCACATCGTTGTTCAAAAGTTATGATCGAATCTTTAGAAACCTCTTCTATAGGAAATGAGTTCGTAGCACCTGTCTGCCAGTTCACAACACCTCATTCAAAAAATAATTTCATGCTTTGAGGAAACTGTTAGGATGTCCAAAGACTCGATCCCTAAAAAATTTGTTAAAAATAGGCTCTGAAAAAAATGAAATCCCTTAGCATGACAAAATGTTAATGATGGAAATGAATGAATGGATCACTTGAGTACACTGTGAACTCTCCTAGTGAGTTGGCAGTGCTCAGATTAAAACTAATTTGGCAGCTGAACGGATAAAAGGTGATAGTTAGAGATCTTTCATACAGTCATGGAGGTGACATGTGAAGGTGATAATAAAGATTTTCAAAGATGTGAATCGTGAGGTTTTATCACTCCTTGTCATGATAACAAGACATAACCCAAAGACCCTAGAAAAAGGCCAAACTGACTTGGTTTATTTAAATCAAAAATTGAAAAATGACTATAGAAAGAAGTTATAAAAACTATAAAAGCCTATGACTCAAAAAAAAAGATTTAAATGACTTTTTGACCCCTACAATTCTATGTGTTAACATCTAGCTCCAAAGGGGATGGCATTCTCCCTCTGACTTTCCAAGAACGTGCAATTCTAGTATGTTATCCATTGGGCTATGGAGTCATCTGTTCAACCAACCGATATGCCTAAGAGCACCTCTGCTCCTTGTTGAAAAATGAAAAACACTCACTGCAAACCAAATGCAAATTGAAGGTTGCATTCAAACTGAAAACCAAATGCTTGCATGTCAAACTTATTTATATACATTCCTACTCCTAACTGCTAAAAAATGGAACCTTCAAATATATACAAATTTCCTCAGTAACCATTCAAATAATTTTGTGACTGAATGATCTTCATCCTCATCTTGGTAACTGAGCACTAAGTAACAATAGAGACATAATGATAACCACACATAATTCCTTGAAAAATCATACTTACAATCCAGGAACATTGTTCTTATGATGACAACAACTTAAAATCTATTGCCACAAAACATCTCCATATAGATAGCAACATGATCTTGAAATCCATACAAAACTTGTTGTGGCTCATCAATAAATTCCTCCTTGGATGATTCAAGCAAGGGATGGATTGAAAATTGTTGCAATATATTTCCACTGTTTTCACCAATTTTGATTGAATATGGGTGAATATGAAATGGGATCTCAAGATCTATAGTTGGGACTAGCTCATTTTTACATTTGTAATAATCAAGTTGAAAATGATATCTATCAACAAGTAGTGTATCAAAGACATGTGTCTATGCTTCTAGTCCATTTTCTTGTGAAGGCATATCATAATGAATATCATTCAAAACTTCTTGATCATCATGAAAAGTTGACGCAGACGCACCCCAACACGCACGTCCGTGATCACCAAGACATTCTTTCCACTTGGCCCGGAAAGTGTCAAAACTCTTCTATCTCCCAATTGGGAGATCTGCACCCATAGTTTACTTCAAGCGCGATCCTCTCTTTTTATGTCAGAGAATCGAAACTTTGCGGCTTCGCGAGTTCGTAGATTCTTAATATACTTTCGAGTTTCCCGAGACCCAACGTATCAGCCTTGCTGACTTTATTCCTTCAATATCGGAATTTCGCTATGTCGCAACCTCGCTACACGCAACACTAACCACTCAGTGTCCCAAAATCCGACACCCAAGGTGATGAAGTGTCGAGACTCACGACTTCGTCTCCTCGCGTCTCGCCTCTCGAGCACTCAAATCACTCCCGTCTCGACTTCCGAGACCCGAGTCGCCGATACTCGGAGTATCACTTCCTCGCGACTTCACTACTCACGCGACCAATTTCTCGGCCCTTCAACTCCCGAGACCCGATGTCCCAAGATCACCTGCCACGTCACCTGCTATGGCCCACAATATACACGAATTGTCGGGACCTCGCTCCTCACGATCTCGCGATTTCCCTTAAGCAAACTAGGAGTCTTACCTCGCGAACTCCCGATACACTGATTTTACGAGTAGAATCAACGTCCCTCGAAAACTCAACCGATAGCCCTGTTCAACTGAGTTTTGAACTTCCTTCCACCCATACTGTAGGCTTCCTATCCACCTTTCTTCTTGCACAATTCCCGAACAAGAAGTGTCTCTCCACGAGACCTGTTCGCCAGCCTACTCGCGTAACTTCTCCGATGCCCTTTGATAATTTTGAAGGCCTATCCCTCCTGAGCTTTCATGACTTCAGACCTTCAGGAGGAAGCTCTTGCATGCACTCCTTGCGGAAAATCTTCAAACACGACTAAGTGATGAAACTTTCGATCCTACGCACTCCCGTAGCAGAAATATTTCAATCCCTTTCCTCAGAATCGCAACTCTAAGTCCTCCTCCAGCCTGCGCACACCTTGCATGCCCCGGTGCCAAATTTTCACTTCTTGGAACTTAGAACAAAAGTTCTCTCTACTTGAACTCTACAGTCATGCATTCCTTGCAGACAAATTCAACTGCACTCCTTGTAGTAATTCTCTGGTTTAAGATAGAGAAACAATTGAAACTAACTCCTTATTTTCCCAGACTTCACTCCAACCATGAAATCACATACATAACATATAAAAGCAAATGTATGACAAGAAGCAAATATCCATAAGCAGAATAACATCAACATAGAGAATAGACACATAACCATGGAATTGAATCAAAGCTTTTCCATTAATTCAATATCTGTACATGGAAGTTCTTCATACGCTTCTCTGCTACTCTTCTCTCCTTTCTCCTGTTTGATAATAATGTTACAATATACAAAGGAGGGTGTCTATATCTCGTTTCCCTCTCGAGCTCTAAAACTATCAAATCTAGAATTAAATGTTCTATCTACTTTACATTAAATCTATTAAATGCCTTATCTACCTAAGGGCGTGAGCTTATCTACTCAAGGTCCCTTACAATATACAAAGTGTGCTTCATTTATTCTACACATTAATGTTTGTCGCAACAATATCAAGGTGTTTCCAAAATTTGTGCTGGCGCTGTCCAACTGTCTTTTCTGCTTCCGCGCTGGCTCGTTTGATGTGGATGATGCTCCTGCATCATACTCCCTCACTTGAAAATTTTCATGGGCTCCTATCCATGAGCTCCTGCACGGTCTATCCATGCTTCTGTATCACTGCTTCACTTTCCCAGCTTGAATCCTCCACTGGGTGGTTCCTCCATTTGACCAGATATTCATAATACTGCTTTCGCCTGGTCTTCTTACCCACTCGCTTGTTCAGTATGTACTCCATCTGTGGCTTCCATGCAACTGGTAATTTCTTTTGCCACTGGATTACTGGCTGCTCATCACTTCCAGCTCCTGCTTCTTCAGCCTTATATGGATATAAATCCGAAACATTAAATATCAGAGATATCCCGATGCCATCCGGCAACTCAATTTCATATGCATTCTCTCTGAACTTCTTCAGGACTCTGCATGGTCCGATTTTCTTCATCTTCATCTTATTGTATGTTCCCCTCAGGAACCTTTCTTTCCTCAAATGTGCCAGAACAAGATCCCCAACTTCAAACTAAATTTGTCTTCGATGTTGATCCACTCTGCGTTTGTACTCCTGATTTGAGTCTTGCAGTCTCTGCTTCACTCTACCGTGAAGTTCCTTCATCGCTTCAGCGAAATATTCTGTGCTTGCATTGCTAGTCGCAGTCTGTTCTGTCTCCCTGAGTTCAGAAAATCCTCTCGATTGTGTCCCATACACAATCTGAAATGGAATTTTGCCTGTACTCCGATTCACGGAATCATTGTATGCAAACTCTGCCTGTGGCAACACGTTGTCCCAACTACTGTGGTGCTCTATCACCAGGCTTCTTAACAAATCCCCCAAGCTCCTATTGACCACTTCGGTCTGCCCATCCGTCTACGGATGGTAAGCTGAACTAAACGCCAATTTAGTCCCTAGCTTCTTCCATAGCGTCCTCCAAAAATGACCTATAAATTTCGTATCCCTGTCCGAGACTATGCTTCTCGGCAATCCATGAAGTCTAACGATCTCTTTGAAAAACAAGTTTGCGATGTGCATCGCATCGCTGGTCTTGTGACATGGAATGAAATGTGCCATCTTAGAAAACTCATCCACCACTACAAAGATGGAATCAACCCCTCTCTACGTCCTCAGCAGTCCTAATACAAAATCCATGCTTATCGCCTCCCATGGTCTCTCTGGTATGGGCAATGGCTGATAATACCCTACATTCTGTTTTCTCCCCTTTGAATGCTGAAAACTTTTGCACCTGTCAACAAATCGATTGACATCTGCACGCATACCTGGCCAAAAATACGATTCGCTCAGCTTTGCGAATGTTTTGTCATGGCCAAAATGCCCTGCCAATCCACCACTGTGTTTTTCCTTCACCAAGTTCTCCCTCATGGAGCAAATTGGAATACACAGTTGATTGACTTTTAACAACAATCCTTCCTGGATCATGTAATCTATCCAAGGGATTCTATCTCTGAGAAATGGATTCTCATCTGCTTCATATGCTTCTCCGAAGTCTACATCTCCTGCATACATGTCCTTTAGATTCTCAAAACCCAATGTTTTGACTCGGAATTCCTGCAGCAACAAACATTTCCTGCTCAAAGCATCAACCACTTTGTTAGCAGTTCCTAAAATGTGTTTGATCACAAATGTGAAATTCTGCATATACTCTACCCATTTTGCATGTTTCTAATTCAACTTCTCCTGTTGACTCACAAACTGTAATGCATGATTGTCACTGTACAGTACAAATTCCTTTGGGATCAAGTAATGCCTCCACTTCTTCAATGCCTTTATGATAGCATAAAATTCTTTATCATACGTGGAGTATTTCAATTTCGCTTCATCTAGATTCTCACTGAAATATGCAACTGGCATGTCCTCCTGACTTAAGAACGCTCCTATGGCATATCCGCTTGCATCACATTTCACCTGAAATGTCTTTTTGAAGTCCGGCAACACCAGAATTGGTTGCTCTGTGATCTTTCGCTTCAACAGATTGAATCTCTTCTCTGCCTCGGCTGTCCAATGAAAATTTTTATGCCGCTTCTTCACCGTGTCCATCATCGCTGCACTAATTCCACTGAAATTCCTGATGAACTTTCTGTAGAAACTAGCCAACCCATGGAAACTCCTTACCTCAAAAACATTTCTCGGTGATGGCCAATTCTTTATCACGTCTACCTTTTCTGGATCCATTTTCAATTCATTCGCTGAAATAACAAAACCCAAATAGATAAGCTTTGTCTTCATGAATGAACACTTCTTCAGGTTGATCAACAGCTTCTCCTACTGTAGCTTCCTCATCACAATTTCCAAATGCTTCAAATGTTCAGTCTTTGTCTTGTTGAATATCAATATATCATCCAGATATACGACAATAAATTTCTCGATAAATTCCCTCAGGAATTCATTCATCAGCCTCATGAATGTGCTCGGCGCATTTGTCAAGCCAAGCGACATGACCAACCATTAGTACAAACCTTCATTTGTCTTGAATGTTGTTTTCCACTCATTGCCTTCCCTCATGCGAATCTGGTGATATCTGCTCTTCAAATCAATTTTTGAAAAATAATTTGCCCCACTCAGGCAATCCATCAGATCATCCATTCTCGGCAGTGGAAATCTGTACCTGATGGTTATCTTGTTGATTGCTCTTGAGTCGGTACACATCCTCCAGCCTCCATCTTTTTTCGGACTAAGAACTGTCGGTACAGCACATGGACTCAAGCTTTCCCTAACCAATCCTTTGTCCAACAAATCCTGGAATTGTCTTTTTACTTCCTCATTCTCCTGCGGCGTCAACCTGTATGCGGCTTTATTTGGAAAACTTGCTCCAGGTATGAGGTCTATGTGATGACTCACACTTCTCATCGATGGCAACGAATGAGGTAATTCATCCACGATGATGTCAACGAACTCTCTTAGCAGTTCCTGAATTTCTTCTGGTAAGTCGTCCACTCTTGTGTTGGTCAGAACAATTCTCGGTTTTCTGACAACAAAGAATTGTGGATATTCATTCTTCTCCAATTCTAAAAGAAGTTCCTTCCCACTCTTGAGAAGTATTGTGTTGTTTACTTCTGGCTTCACTTCCTTATCCTTTATCCGAAGCAACTTATGGGTTCTCCCATTTTTCTCCAGAGTATATGAGTTCATTCTCCCATCATGAACCACATTTCTGTCATACTGCCATGGTCTACCCAACAATAAATGACATACATCCATGGGAATAACATCCCACATTATATTATCATTATACCCTCCTATCTTGAATTCAACTAGACACTGTTTAGTGACACTCACCTGATGCCCCTTATGTAACCATGAAACTTTGTATGGACTTGGGTGATCAATTGTCTCCAGCTCTAAATTTTCCACCATCTCGGTTGAAACGAGATTATCTGTGCTTCCACTGTCCACAATGACCTTGCATTTTCTGTCCCTGGTTGTGCAAGATGTTCTAAATAGTCTGGTCCTTTGAACTGAGTTCTCCACCTCTTTCTCAGGTTTCAAAAGGACTTTATGCATTCCAAGCGATCTTCTGCTGTTTGCATCTTCGCTTTCAACATCACGCCTCTGCGCTTCTGTGATGTGAGCTTCTCCTGTATCCTTATTCTTCTCTGGACACTCGAATGATTTGTGCCCATTCTTCCCACACGTAAAACATGTGATCACTCCTCCTCTTCCTCTGCCTCGACCTCTAGTACGGGGAAAAGTATTTGCATCAGCATAATCACCTCGCTGATCATTTTGTTGTCCTATGGGTTCAACATATGGCTGCCTCTGTGAGGTTTTGCCTCTCTCAACCTTACCCTGAGGTTTCTTCCATTCCTCCTTGGGCTTCTGATATTTCTCCTGGGTAATTGCTTTGCCTTTGGGCTGACTTTTGCCTCGCCCTCACTGTCCCTGCTTTTGGCTCAGCTTCTCTTTGGCTTTCAGAGCCAATTGGTAAGCATCTTCCACCATTCAGATGGTTAGCATGCTTAATACATCCTGAATGTCATATCTCAGACCATTCAGATATCTCGCCACCTTCTCATCATCGCTCTCCCAATGACCTGCTCTAATGTTCAGTCGATAGAACTCTTCAATATATTCCTTGACTGTCATCATCTTCCATCTCAGGTTCTGCATTCGCCTGAATGGAGTGATTTGGTAGTCTCTTGGGATGAACTTCGCCTTCATCTTTGCGATCATTCGATCCCAACTTTTGATCTTATGCTTGCCCTTGCAGTGTCTATCAGCTTGTAGCTCGTCCCACCATAATGCTGCATGTCCTTTCAAGCGCATAACTACATGCTTGACCTTTTTATCTTCTTCCACATCTTCATAATTGAAATACGTGTCAAGAACTCGGATCCAGTCCAATAGCTCTTCTGCGTCCAGACTTCCTTCATATACTGGAATGTCCATTTTCACTTTCGCTCCCATCCTAGTGATGGCTTTGATCAATTGCTCAGTTGATGCATCCTCTGCTATGACCTCTTCTTCATGTCCAACTTCCTCTTCAACTTTGGAATCGCTAAGATCCCCTGCACCAACTCCGCATCTCTATGTTGTCTCCATCTCCTCGAGTCTTGCTCAGAGATCTCTCATCTTCCGCTCCATTTCTGGATTTCCTGTCGACCTACCTCTTCTCCGCACATCCCTGTCTTCTGGACCAGGTGATTGCCTTTCTCTTCTTGGTGGCATGATGTCCTCTCTTCTCTGCTACAGAAAGAAAAGAATTTCCCGCTCTGATACCACTCTGATGCAGACACACCCCGACGAGCACGTCCATGATCACCAGGACCTTCTTTCCACTTGGCCCGGAAAGTGTCAAAACTCTTCTATTTCCTAATCAGGAGATCTGCACCCATAGTTCACTTCAAGTGTAATCCTCTCTTTTTCTATCGGAGAATTGGAACTTCACGGCTTCACGAGTTCGCAGATGCTTAATATGCTTTCGAGTTCCCCGAGACCCGATGTATCAGCCTCGCTGACTTTATTCCTTTGATATCGGAATTTTTCTATGTCGCAACCTCGCTACGCGCAACACTAACCACTCAGTGTCCCAACCTCCGATACCCGAGGTGCTGAAGTGTCGAGACTCGTGAATTCGTCTGCTCGTGTCTCGCCTCTCGAGCACTCAAATCACTCCCGTCTCGACTTCTGAGACCCGATTCGCCGATACTCGGAGTATCACTTCCTCGTGACTTCGCTACTCACGTAACCAATTTCTCGGCCCTTCAACTCCCGAGACCCGATGTCCCGAAATCACCTGCCACATCACCCGCTATGGCCCACACTATACATGAATCGTCGGGACCTCGCTCCTCGCGATCTCGCGATTTCCCTTAAGCAAATTAGGAATCTTACCTTGCGAAGTCCCGATACGTCGATTTTACGAGTAGAATCAACGTCCCTCGAAAACTCGATCAACAACCCTGTTCAACTGAGTTTTGAACTTCCTTCCACCCACACTGTAGGCTTCGTGTCCACCTTCCTTCTTGCACAATTCCCGAACAAGAAGTGTCTCTCCACGAGACCTGTTCGCCAGCCTACTCGCGTAACTTCTCTGATGCCCTTCGATAATTTTGAAGGCCTATCCCTCCTGAGCTTTCACGACTTCAGACCTTCAGGAGGAAACTCTTTCACGCACTCCTTGCAGCAAAGCTTCAAACACGACTAAGTGATGAAACTTTCGATCCTGCGCACTCCCGCAGCAGAAATATTTCAATCTCTTTCCTCAGAATCGAAACTCTGAGTCCTCGTCCAGCCTGCGCACACCTTGCACACTCTGGTGCCAAATTTTCACTTCTTGGAACTTAGAACAAAAGTTCTCTCTACTTGAACCCTGCAATCACGCATTCCTTGCGGACAACTTCAACTACACTCCTTGCAGGAATTCTCTGGTTTAAGATAGAGAAACAATTAAAACTAACTCCTTATTTTCCCAGACTTCACTCCAACCATGAAATCACATACACAACATATAAAAGAAAATGTATGGCAGGAAGCAAATATCCATAAGTAGAATAACATCAACACAGAGAATAGACACATAACCATGGAATTGAATCAAATATTTTCCATTAATTCAATATCTGTACATGGAAGTTCTTCATACGCTTCTCTGCTACTCTTCTCTCCTTGCTCCTGTTTGATAATAATGTTACAATATACAAAGGAGGGTGTCTATATCCCGTTTCCCTCTCGAGCTCTAAAACTATCAAATCTAGAATTAAATGTTCTATCTACTTTACATTAAATCTATTAAATGCCTTATCTACCTAAGGGCATGAGCTTATCCACTCAAGGTCCCTTACAATATACAAAGTGCGCTTCATTTATTCTACACATTAATGTTTGGCACAACAATATCAAGGTGTTTCGAAAATTTGTGCTGGTGCTGTCCAGCTGTCTTTTCTGCTTCCGTGCTGGCTCGTTTGATGTGGATGATGCTCCTGCATCAAAAGTACTTTCTTCTATGGAAAATTCTTCATCACAAGTATGCTTTACATGAAAAGAAATGTATTTACAAAGTAAAGAAATCTCATCAAAAAAAATTTCATAAAGATGTTTAGTAGAAAAATACTCCTTACAAAACAAATTAAAATCAGCATGAAAACATGTCAAAGAGTTGATACTGGCAACTGGAAGAGATTGGAACCACTCATGATCTATTCCCTCTAATTAGTAACTGAAAATCTTGATCTGAACATCCTCATGCATGATCTGAAGTCGATGAATAAAATCATTGAAATCTAGCAAGTGTTCAGCCGGTACCTCCCAATATTATCCACTAAATATGGGAAGGCAACCTTCCCATTGATCTCTACTAAGCACTAGATTTGAAAAACTGACTATGTTTGAAAAATCTCAGAAAGCATACCTCTGAGCTAGGATCTTGCCCATTTCAAAACAGTGGAGTTGCTAATAGATATCTAAACAGTGGAGTCATCATGGTGAAATACAAGCAATCTAAAAACATCTAGCTTCAGTTCACCATCCAAAGTTAGACCTAAACATCATTGTTCACCCAGGGAAGGTGTCTTTAATGTCGTCCCCAGCAATGTTGCCAAAAATGTTAGCACTGAGAGTAACACTTAGACTATTGTAAGTGTAAGCCTAGTACACTTCAGAATATAAATGGATTGAATGGTTTGAGTAGATGGATTAATAAGACTGGGAAAGAAAGGGAGAGGGAAACAAAATGTCAACAGAAACATTCCATTGGGAAAGGAGTCACAACATCGTATAGATCAAAGGAAATCAAACTTTATATCAGAAAAAAGGGATATATAATGATGAGTAGAAGCATTGTGAATATGAAAAAAGGAAGAACGTCAATTGTACATAGATCCTTTCTAAAAATAGATAAATATTGCTTAAACAGTAAACAGTGATTTAATAGGAAAGCTACAACAGATCCTCTGTTGTTCATGAATCCATCAATAAATGGTAGCTATGATCCTCAAAACCTACAATATGTTCAAGCAAGAAGAAAAAAAAGAAGTGGGAAAACAAAGAAGACAATCTGATCACAACTCTCATGAATCTTTAATGGCAGAAAATATCATTACAAGCAGGTCCTCAGGCTTACAAATGAGCAACTAAAACTGCTCCTCAAGCTCTATCCTCTCTTGGCTTATGAATCCAACCCTTTTCTCATCAAAATACCTTTCGTTTATAGTGAATAATCTATATCTACCCTAAGGAGGTCGAAACCAAGGAGTTACAGAGGATCTTCCTCCACAAAAAATTTCAAAAAAACATTCATTGTCGTTCAAAAGTTATGATGAAATCTTTAGAAGACTATTCTATAGGAAATGAGTTCACATTGAAGTTTGTGGCGCCTACCTACCAATTTGCAGCACCTTATTCAAAAAAAAATTGCATGCTTCGAGGAGACCGTTGGGATGTCCAAAGACCTGATCCCTGAAAATTTGTTAAAAATAGGCTTTGAAAACAATGAAATCCCTTAGCATGACAAAAAGGTAATCATGTAAATGAATGAATGGAGCACTTGAGTACGATGCGAACTCTCCTAGTGAGTCGGCAATGGTGATGCAGGAGCATCGTAGAAAGCCAAAGCATGCGCCTAGTCAAAGGAACAGTTGAACATGCGTATGCAAAAAGGACATGTTTTTATGAAAACGTTTTGAATTTTGAAATCTGAAGCATTAATGTAATAGCTAGGAGAAGCATACTTACATTTATGTCTTGGAGAT
>CBVK0100020578.1:0-37332 GCA_900067695.1 Picea abies | reverse complement strand
GCTCTAATGTCGTGTTAAAATGGCGTATGATATCCGTTGTTACCTTGCTATTTACTCCTTGAATTATTACTTGTGCCACCTGCAAAAGATACATGTTAGTGACAACAAATAAGAGCAATTGAAAAGGAATAAGATCAATTGAAAAGAAATAAAACAATATGAACAAAATCCACAAGAGAGAAACTATGCTACTATGCTATACGATGTTGCACTATGCATTTGGATTTAAGGGGAATGGTTTTAATCCAAACTAATGATGTAAATGGCTATGTGATATATTGAGTCATGTAAAGGCACGTTTGATATGTGTTAAGGTATGATTGGCAATGGTTAATATGGTGGCACATTTTGGATGTTGGTTTCGATGCATTGTTTAATTGAATGAATTAATGAAATGGTTGGCTATCGCGTACTAAGTGATTGAATGAGCAAGGGATGGAAGTGACGTGCATTTATTGCACGTCACTCCATAACCCTCCCACTGGTTGTCACCCTAGATTGGCTATTGTTCAATTGTGCTCTGCTATGGTTAAGCTCTGATTTTCAGGCAAGGGGAGAATCGCTTGACCAAGCTCACATTTTTAATAATTTTTGGTTACAGGTATGTCTTTTTCGCTATCCATAAACCCACTCTAGTTATGAAATAAATATTGGCTCGGTGATGTATGGGTCTATGATTTCTTGAGACTGGAAACTGTGTAACTTGTGATATTTCTCTGAAATGGATGTTCTGTGTGGTTTTCATTACAATGATGGTTGAAGTCACAATTTCATTGATTTTTCTGAGTATTAGTAGCCATGAAGACTCTTTTTCGTCCTTATTGGTTTTGGGTGGAGGGTTTCATTCAGTCCCAATTTTCTGGCTGTCCCCTCACCATGCTCGGTTGTTTTGTTGTTATGGAGTTGCTAGGTTTGAACCACCTTGTGTCACTGTGTATCGTTTCACCTGGGTATGGGTTCGTTCATGCTACTGATGTTTGCGTAGTGGGTTATGATGGATATCATGCCAAGGGGTTTACTTAAGGTTGATTTCTATTTATTTGCATTGTTTTATCTCATCATTCTTCGGGTCGATTGGAAAAACCACGAGGGTTCTACCCTGCGTGTTCTCGAATTACAGACCAAAATGAATCCTTTCCTCCTCTGTTCAAGGTCTCTCCTATCTTGTGAATGGTCACCTTGTTTGCAAATTTATTGGTGGTATACCATGTGTGTCCACCATATGGTCTCAGAGGATCTTACCCACTATTGGGGGTCGATTCTAGTTCCCCTATGTCGGTCCACAGAGTGAACCCTTGATTACTCAAAGCCTGGGTTTTGATAAATGGAGCTCATTATATCCTGTCGGGTACATTGTTGATTGTTATGAGTTGGTGTTTTATCTTCAACATTGTTTGATTTTTGGCTTGTCTCTGTTGATTATGTTGACAATGGTTTTGGTTGATTGGAGAAATGGGATTGAATACACAGTAGTTGTCTCTTATATTGTAATTATTGAATTATTAACTCAACATTGGTTTATAATTGGTTAAGTTACAACGATACTTCGTGCATGATGTGTTCATATGTGTGGTATTACTACAACATGTTAGGTTGAGTTGATGGTTGTTGTGACTGTGTGTTTTAAATTTCCAAATGGGAGTATTGAAATTTGATTGATTTGAGAAGTGAAACTGGGCATACTGTTGCTACCTCCTTGTATTGGATTGATAGCTCAACATCGTTTGATGTTTTTAAACATGTACAAGCACATAAATGCTCTTGCATTTTATTAAATGGTCTGTGTATCCTACATCATTGTATGAGTTGGAGTAGTGATTGTTGTGCATTTAAATGGCAAGTCAAGGTTATTCCAATTTGATATATTGATGATTGTTTGTTGACTATCCATTGTGTATGCTTGATGGATATCATGCATTATATCAGAGATGAGCACAGATTATGTGACAGTATGGTCCCTTTACAACTTAATTGTTAAATGGAATTAAGGGATGGAATCAGACACAATTTTTGTGTCTGTGTTTGATGAACGAAGTGATTCATGGATAGTGGTTGATGTTTTGATGGAATAGATTGGAACAAGTGACTGTGTATTCATTTAAAAATTGTTTTAAATATGGACTGGGACAATTGGGAAGAAACAAAAATCTTACAGGTTGTTGTGGAAGGCATATTGCCTTATTTTGATGACACTATGTTAATGATTTAATTGCAAACAGTGAGCAAGTAATACACAAAATTGATTGAGTTATACACAATGGTTGTTTAATTGAGCACAATGATTTTTTGGTTGGTGTTGGATTTTTTTCGTTTGATATAGAATGGTTATGGATTGCTTAATTAATTTTATGAACAATATCCGCTCTCCTCCCAACCATTATCTCACTTTTCTCTAATTACAATCCCCTCTCCTTTCCATATTCACTTTTCATTCCCTGTTCCTAAAATTTGATTACAATTAAGAGGAATTTTGTATGGTAATAGTTTGAAATCGCAGTTTCTTAGATGGATTACAGTGACATGATTTTTGGTTACATTACAATTGATTGTTTTTGTATACGATAAGTAACCATGATTCTTTTCCCCCTCATTTTAACATTTTTCGCTCAATACAAACCCCTCACATAGCCCATAACCTTTTGTTCACCCCCTACTCATTGACAACAGTTAAACAATTTGTATGGACTGGATTGCATGAGTTTGATATGTTGCTAAGCCAAAATATATTTCATATTTTTAAGGAGTTGTCATGTATGGTTGTTAAAGGAACTATTTTCTAATCAATCATGCATGCAATAATGATTTTTTTCAGTCGAGGTAGCCATGGCAGAGGCAATCGATGAAGAGGTAATTGGAAGAGGGGCCCTAGAAGGCCTAGATTCTCCATTCACTTTGATGTTGACTCACAAGAGTTAAGCCAATTATTTAAGGCTGGAATTTTCAATTGGATTGGGCAAGGAGTGGTCCAACCTAGGCCTAAAAGGCCTCCCTTACAAGCTCCATAAGCCCCTGTTATTCCCGTGCCCCCTCATGTCTCATTGCAACTCGAGGATCCTGAAAATGATGGATGGCAAGAGATTGTCCACCCGACAGTCTCCCAACATCGTGGCTAGCCCAATTTATCCTTACCTTATCCCCCTTCTACCAATCATATTGTCCAAGCTGCACCTATCCACTCACCAATTCATTCCTCTCATGCTAGAAAAATGTTTAAAATCGAGGCCCACCATGCCCCTAACAAAGGAAAATCCACTGCTACCCCTTCCTCAACCTCCAACGGCTCTGATAAATCTGTGTCTTCCCAAATGCATTTTAGGGATGATTGTTCTCATGTGATCATTGAGATTAGGCCTTAAGGCTCAATGCAGCCAAAGGAAAATTAAGAGAAATCAAAGGGTGACAACAACAACCAAGGAAAGATTGCATCTCAGAGTGGAAAATATGGTTTTTTAGTTTTATTTTATTTATTGTTGATAACAATTGACTTCAAAAGTTTTGGAAAACATGTTTTCTTTGGATATATGAGTAATATATTTTTGAAAATAATTTCAAATATCAATGAGATAAATTGTCAAATATGAATGTGATGATGAGAGTCACAAGGAGGGGTGTTTTGTTTAATTAACTAGTTATGTTATGACTATTAATAACTAAAGGGAGTCACAAGGGGTCCCACCTACTAGTTATTATTTATTTAAAACCCTTAATATGATTTATTAATTTTCCCCCTAACCAAAAAGTTGGTTGAGTTTTTAGTTAACTTAACTAATGAAGTAGTTCAACTAATTCAACCAATTCTATTTTTCTTAAAGGCGAAAGGAAAGGGAGGAACAAGAGGAGGATAGAAGGAGAAGCATACTAAGGTTTTCTCTTTGAGTTTGTGTTGAGATAGTTCAATTTTCATTCATTCCTTAATTGATCATAAGCCTAATTCATTTTTATGATAGCAAGGTCTTATTGTAAACAACAAGATTCAAGGTTGAATTACATTATTCAGACAATTGTTTTTCAGAGGTGTTGATCTATATTTGATAGTCTGTGTAGAATTGTATGTTTGTGAATTAGTTTTCATGACTGACAAAGGCTATTGTGCAGAGTCGAGTGGTAAGAAATCTGTGGCAAGATGATCCATATTTTAGAGTTCATTTTTTGATTTTGTATTAGAGGTCCTTTTGTATGTTTCATCGGGGACATCTAAGTTTGACTTTGGTTCAAAATTTCTTCATGAAATTTTGTAAAGAGAATGACTCTTTGATGAAATGGAATGAAATAAAGGATTTCTTTATGTCTCATCCATCTTGATTATCATCTTGGTGTCTATACTTTTTTCTCTACATTTATTTCAGTAACTGTTATTTTCATAAAATCATATAAATAATGAATTTTCCAGCAAGCTTTTATTTATAAAAATACTAGCCTAAGCACTTGTAATCAATGCTTGTGAGTTAGGATATTATTTTTGATGGATATAAACATAGGGTGACATTCCTACCTATTCTGCTTTAACCAAGCAGAATCTGAAAATGCTTGAGTAAGATCATTTCATATCTTTTCCTCAACAGCGTGCATGCATGGAAGACCTAACATAGTTAGGGTTAGGTTTTTTGTAATGTATTGTAATGGCTGAAGGGCCATAAACGTATAGATATAGATACCTATCTCTCATAGCGAGTCTACTAGTGATTAGTAGTTGAGGAGTGTCGCAGATGCTATGTAATATTTTGTTGTATGACCTAATTTTGTAAGATATTTATCTAGAGAGGATTGAGGAGGGTAGATGTTGAGGTTTAGATTGTAGGCTGAAGAGCCTGGTACGATCTAGTCCACCTCATAATAGATCTCGACCCAACTAAGAAGAGTTGTAAAGCACGTGATGCTGGAGTTAAGAACAAATATAATAAAATATCAAAGAGCCACATCTTTGTGGATGTAGCCCAGGAGGGGTTGAACCACGGTAACATCAGTGTTATGTGATTGAATGCATGTGTGTCTTTATTGTCTTTCAATAGATATTGATAATCTAATTGAATGAGTATTATATTTCTTGCATAAATCATGATAACAGTGTATTGTGGTAATAAGTTCCAATAACACTTTCAACATACAGTTCCCAGATCCCCTACCCAATCCTAGGTTGCAAACACATGAGTATTGTAACCACCCATTAAGACTATCTCGGGTGAGACGACACCTTGTGCGTTGTGTTGCCTTTTGGTTTACCAAGAGGGGCGATAGTTTTAGAGGCTTTTTTGGAACCTCGAACAGACATGAACCTTGGGTCACTCAATACAAACTCATATAGGATATAAGTAACCAAAATCACTATTGGATACCAAGCTCACCAAATCCATTGACTTCCACCCCTAAACGAATGGAAAAACTGAGGTTGTCAACCAGATAATTATGCATATCCTTCACATGTACAATTTTATGTTCAACACAACTACAACAGATCCATGAATAGTTCAAACGACCATAACCCCTTTCAGGTGGGGTTGGGATTTTGAACCATTGGGTCCCAAGGATGTTGCACTACCCCTTGTGGCCACCTAAAAAGACTCATCCCATGCTCAAAATGAAGTTGAAAAAGCTACCTAGTTGATTGAATGGATCCATCACATTCGCCAATAGGTTCAAGATATTTTGTAGAAGTCCAATGCCAAGTACAAGCAGCTCTATGATAAACATTGAGTGCCACACAAGTTTCAGGAGGGAGATAAAGTTTGGTTTCACTTGTAGAAATAATTCCTTATAGGGCCCCATCAGAATCTTCGTCCACTCCGCTATGAAACTTATACTATCACCAAGGATGTGGGTGAAAATGCTTTTAAGCTCAACATTCCCCCCTTCCTTGGCTTGCACCCATTGTTTAATGTAGACTTCCTTCAACCATACTTTCCACCATTATTGGACACCTTAGAGGTAGCACAACAGTTGACACCAACATATCTCAACCCCAACTACATGGAATGGGAATCCACTGATCATATCATGGACACACAGGTCAAGGGAACTCGCCAACAAAAGATCCATATTTATCGGGTTTTCAAAGTAGGGCAACTTCTTCACCAAGGGAAGTGGCTCACTCGAGGCCAAATTCAACATAAATTTTCTCATTTGATGGGGGAACTCAATGCATTGGAGACTATTTCTTCCTAAGGGGTAGGATTAATCCAGGTGGATATCGGTTTCCACCCACCTATTCCAACTATCTCAGATACAAATTTCATTTTAGCAGTTTCATTTTTCATTTTGGTAGTTTTTTTCTAGTTTTTCGGGTTCTAAACTTCCAGGGCCATTTTGACACCCTAAAAAACGTTTTTTGGGCCCACCATAGTCACACTAAAAATAAACTTAGATTATGATGGCATAATATGTATTCCTTGGATAGACCTTTCCAATGGTCTATTGTGTGCCTAAAACGAAGATCATATGCAAAAGTTACGACCCCAGGAAGTTGATGTACCAACTTACCCCAACGGGGCCCACATGAATTTTGGCACTTCATATCCTAGGGTTAGATTTTTGGATGTCTAGGGTTTTGGCATTCATGTTTGATGAAAAAATTATTTTTTGAGACTCATTGTAATTATATTCTTGTGAATGAGTGCAACTGTCACATCTCTTCTCGTAGATAAGTCATCACCATTCTAGCAAGCTTGTTTCAATTTTCATTTTACCATTTCATTATATTTCCTTATTGAATAGAAGCCAAGTTTTACTGTATCTTTGTTATTGTTCATTGTATCTTTGTTTTAATAATATATATATGTATTCATTTCATTCTGCTCATAAAATCTGGATCATTCTTGCAACTGATCTTTGTACATGACCTTCTCATTGAATATGACATCTCTACTCCTAATGGTTTTGTGATTTTCATAATCCCATAAGTGATAACCAAAATAACTAACACCATATCCAATAAAGATACACTTCTTCAATTTTGTTTCAAGATTTTTTCTATTTTCTTTATCAATATGGAAAAATGATTCACAACCAAAAGTCTTCAGAAATGAATATTTTACCTTTTTACTTGTCCATGCCTCCTCTAGAATGCCACCATCCAAACAACTTGAAGTTCCTCTATTTATTAAGTAAAAAACAATATCTACAACATTTTCCCAGAACTATAAGGCCAACCAAGCATGCAATCTCATACTCCTTGCACATTCCATGAATTCCATGTTCATCCTTTATGACACACCCTTTTCTTGTGGTGTTTCTGAAACTATTTTTTCTCTATGAATCACGTGGTATGAACAGTAATTATCAAACTCCTTGCTGCATTACTCAACTCCATTGTTTGATTTGAGACACTTCAACCTCTTTCTTGTCTCATTCTCAACCAAAGTTTTCCATTTCTTTAAAGTATCAAAAACATCGTATTTTTGTCGAATGCAATAAACCCCAGTTTTTCTAGTTGCAACATCAATTAAAGTAAAATAATAGCGAGAGCCAATTAGAGATGATACATGATTTGGTCCCCATAAATCTGTATGCACAAGCTCCAACTTTTCACTCTTTTTTTATTTTCCAACTCTGATAAATATGACTCTCTTATGTATTCCATAAATGCAGTGCTCACAGAAATCCAAATCAACTTGTTTAAGATCTGGCAACAAATTCCTTTTGTGAAGTGTCTGCATCCCCTTCTCACTCATGTGTCCAAGGATATGATGCCACAATGTTGTATCCACTCATGTTGAAGCTAAATAGATATAATACTCATCATTAACAATACATAAATACAATGCATCTACCTTCTTTCCTTTATCCATCACAAGTGATCCTTTAGTGACCTTCCACACCTTATCTGTAAATATAGATATATATCCTTCACTTGCCAATTGCTACGTTGAAATTATATTTCTTCTCATATATGGTATATGTATAACCTCTTTCAGTAACCATTGGTTTCCGTTATTTTTATTTATTTTTACCTTACCCATTCCAACAATTTGACATGGTTCATCATCACCCAAATAAACCTTTCCAAAATCACCTTGAACATAATCTTGAAAATATTTCCTATGGGGTGTAGTATGAAATGAAGCCCTTGAATCTACTACCCAAGACTCAGTAGTATTATCTAAAGAAATAATCAAAGAATATTGTAACACATCACCTATTACATTTGCTTTCTAATTTTTATCTTGTTGTCTATCTCTTTGTTTCTTTAGAGATCTACAATCTTTCTTCAGATGCCCTTTCTTCCTGCAATTCCAACACTCTATCTTTCCAAGTTTGGATTTGTATCTTCCCTTCCTAGAATTCCCACACTTTCCTATACTCTTTCCTCTTTCCTTTTTTCTTCCTCTATTCTCCATGGTCAACACATTACATGATGTCTCACCTGTGCTTTTCCGTTACTGCATTTCCTTACTAAGGATAACACCGATAACATCATCAAATTTCAGAGTGTTTGAACTAGAGATAGAGTTACTTACATCCATGACCAATCCATTCCATCCTTATGGAAATGAGAAAAAGATTAGAATATCCCTAACCTCATCATTATAGGACACTTTTATAGAACTTAGTTGATTGGTAACCGTATTAAATTCATTTAGATGATCGGAAACAGACCCACCTTTTGACATCTTCATATTAAATAATCACTTCATTATAAATACCTTGTTAGAGAACAAGGATTTTTCATATAGTCTATTTGATGCCTTCATCATATCCTTCAACGTTTTTTCTTTCTAAATATTGAAATCCACCGATGTTGCCAAGAACAACTGTATCGTTCCTAGTGCCTTTATGTCAAGAACCTCTCATTATTCATCCTTCATAGTCATCAACTTATTTGATATTCTTCCCAATGGTAGGAATAGATCCTCCTAATATAAATAATCTTCCATTTTCATCTTCCATAGCTGGTACTTTTGTCCATTAAATTTCTTGATCCTAAACTTTACATCTTCCGCCATTGCTCCCACTCGAACTAGGAATCCTATTTTCCTGGGAGTTTCCTTTGGCTCTAATACCATTTGTTAGAAAAAAGGGATCGCAGAGAAATAAAATAGAACAAATGTACAAATATAACATATAAGATACATAATACAATAGAGACACAAATATATGTGGTTCACCCAATGTGGGTGGCGTACACCAGAGAAATTGCCAAGCCCTTTCTTTATTATTATCCAACAAATGAAGGGATACAACCTGTTATCCCCTATCCTATGGATAACTAAGGAGATTATGTCTCGAGGCCCATAGGTCCTAGACATGGAGTAATGAGAGCCATATGAATCGATCTTGGCCCTAGAAGGCCTATATTTTCTTCAGTGCATCCTATCTATCAGTAGCAGAAACATCCATCCCATTGGATTGATTCTGAAGTAGCAGTGGGTCTTGCCCCATGAGGTAATGAGTCCAGGTATCATATTATGTGTCACTCTGATTCTCGAAGCATTTGAATATGTGCATTGAACTCTCTTTTGTTTCATGATGTTTGATTGGAAATTATGATCTTTAACTTGTCCATACCATGGGGGGTGACAAAGTTCCCTAGTAAGTTGGTTCCCTTAGGGATGAGTTGCCACTAGGTGGGTCTATGAAAGGTCATGGCCCATTCCTTCCATACTTACCACTTTTCATCATTATCCCTATCATCATCTCCCTACCTTGGTTCGACTATTAGGTTTTCCAAGCTAGTAAGGGTTGTACCTTACCTTGTGGGAAGAAGGGGATAAAGGCCCAAAGGGTAAAAGTAGTTGGAAAAAGTTAAAATCCAAAATAAAACCTTGATATGCTTCTCCTAGGGATGCCTGAGAAATCAATAAATGGCTTCTTAGCAAGAAATGAGGACCCATAAAATAAAATTAAAACTCAATATGTAGTTGGTGGATAGGAGATCTCATCACGAGTCAGCCTATTAGGTCCATGGGCATGTAGTGGTATGACACTTCCATCCATCTAGTCACCAAACCAGGGTAGTGGATCTTGGTGGCATAGCCAAGAGAAAGGGGTCCCCATGACGAGACAGACTTCTCATATCCGTGAAATGCTTGTGGTTAACACTGTCACCACTAGTCACCATGCCAAGACAGTGTCCCCCAGCTATTCTCATGAAAAGAAAAAGAAATAAGACAAAGAATAAAAGGCATTGAATGGGATAGGAAAAAATGGCATCCATGATAAGGTGAAACTTGCCCTCTATAGAGGAACCCACAGGTAAGACCTACATTTCCATTTTATCACTGCACCCCTTGCCCAAACATTACCTACACCATTTCATACACCTACATGAACTATATTGGTATTCACCTATGAAACACCTCAAACTTGAGGAGGATTATCCCAATAGGACATCCTGAGACCATCTCCAAACCTGGCTTGTTAAACTTCATAACGTATTTGAGCATTTGTTTGTGTAAAGGGGGGTTTGATGCACATGCTAGGGTAATTTGATTATTAGATGTGATTGGCATTTATATGATCCCTGTGACTTATGATCCCATGGACGGAGTACTTGTTGTTGTTGCAGGACCATGCCTGGTGGAGAGGTACATATGGCGAGATGATTAGCTCGGACCTCCACGGGGAAAAAATCCCACTAGATGGATGTTTTGACCCCAGCCAGGGGAAAAGAGACACTAGAGGATTTCACCAGAGGAAAAGAAGGATGTTCCACCAAAGACACTTTGGCAGGCTTAGACCTAGAGGTATATTTCTCCCCCATGAACGATGGTCTTGGGAGGCCCATGACGTCAACCTTGTGACCCTAGACGTCACCTAACGTCAGTTGGACATGATGGAGGAAGTTGTGTGGTAGGGGGTACATGTGGCATCATCTGGAGGCCTTGGAATGCCTAACGTTTTTCTCATGGATCCTAATGTCCCACTTATGAGGCCCAACGTCACCCTAGGAGGGCATGACATTACCACTATTTCACATTTTAGGGTTTAATTATTTGAATTTATGTAAAAACAAGATTTTTTATATAATTTGGCCATGTCGGCCTTTTCTAACCTAAATTTTAATTAAAGGTCATTGATATTGTATAAATAGAGAGATAAACTCTCATTTTTTCATCCTCTTTCACTCACACAAGTGTGAGGTCTGAAATTTGGCCCTCTTTAAGGGTATTTGGCTGAAATTAAGTGGTGTGCAACTTCTTGTAGAGGTTATTCTTGGTGTTTTTTGTCATTTTTCATGGTGAAAAGTCTTCAACTAGGGTTTTTTGCTAGATCATTCTTGATGAATTAAGTAAATATGAAATTCTTCATTTTATTTTGAATGGTTATGGTAAATTTACTTTTTCATTTCTAAGATTATGAAATTGCTAGTTTGAAACCCTAGGGAGAATCATATGTTACTATCCTTTTCCTTGTAATTTTCCACCTACTTGAAATTGCTAGAGGACATCTCTTTTGAAGAATACACTAGAGCCCTACCTTTGTAGAACTCTAGTAGCATTACTTCATTAGCTTCATATATTTTATTTCAAACTTAATCTAAGGAAGAAGGAAATTGTTAGGGCCTAAGGTTACCTACTTTCTAGCAATATTTCCTTCTAGGGTTTAGACATTGAGGAATTAGGTTTCTAATACCTTAATCATCTCACCCATACCTTTATATTGTCTATTATCATTTTTATTTCCTCTAAGATTTGTTGTTGCTAACCTTGACTCCATTACCCTAAAAGGCACTAGCCCACTCCTTCCAAGTGATTGAATGACCAAACAACTCTTAAACCATCTTCCCTAAGACTTTTACTAACTCCTACTAACTTTAAGCTAGACTAACTCACTAACTAATTTGTTGTTGTTGAAAAAATTTGCTACATCCATCTATAATAGCAACAAATTCATCCTAAAAGCAAGATTAAAAGCTGATTAAACACTGCCATAATTGCCTTTGACAAATCTTATCATTCTATCAACTTAAGGCTATTGTATTTTGTCATTTTAAAGCATTATTGAGGCCTAATTATTGCGGTTTTTGCTAAATATTCATTATTGTTATAAATATTTACATTGCTTCAATTTTATATCAGTTTTTTTTTTTATCTTTCATAAGTTCATGTTTTTATGAAGCGTTGGCATCATATGGTACTTGCAAATTGGATTATTTTTATATTTGTTGTCTTGTTCTGGGTAGGTACACTTAAGTTATATTTTGCTTCATCTCAATAAAACCTTGGAACTTTTGACCAAAGTGACCTATGAGAGGGGTGGGACTTTCTTATAAATTTTACCTAGCCTTCTCAAACCCCTAGGTCATTGGGGACATGTCCCCTAGGGTACTACACTTAAATAGAAAGAGGTGTCATATAAAGGTGACAGTGATAGATCATCATCCTTGTTATGACAATTCATTATCCACTTGTCTCTGTCTTTGGGAAAGAAAAAATTGCACAATAACATTTGGGCGTCGCTATCGGGGACATTGAGTCAATTTTCCTCAAGATGACACTTTTTAAGTAATATTTTCCTCAAAATACTTTATCTTACAAAGATTACCTAGTGATTCCATTGAGGGTGATTCCCTCACCCCTTCGATAATCCTTAAGAGGATAGCTGGAAACTCCACTAACCTTTTCAAGGTGCCACCTTACTCTCAATTCTGTGATATTTCCAAGTTATGGGATCATGGCACCTAGGAACAAGTGTATCTGACTATTGATTTTAAAAATTTTCAGGGATACCCACATTATTTTGATATAAAATGGTTAAAAAACTCTCCAAGATTTGGAGGTATCCCAATTATTCACATTGCAGAAATCTTGAATTATATAAGTGAGATAGAATTAGGAGGGGAGAATGTTCTGGGAAAACTGTTCATACTTTCTCTGCCATCCTTTTTGCAAGACTGGCTTAAGATTTGTTGCAAATATAGTGGTATATAATCTTTTGTATACCTCATAAGTAGGTTTATTGAGTTTGTGAAAACACAATTCCTGACATATGAAGATGCCCTTCAGAATCTCGCAGCAGCCCTAGAGGATGAAGGATTCACCACTGAGATTGTGGAAGATCTCAAGTATGTGTACCATACTCAATACTAATAACCCTCTGATATAGAAGGATAAATTTATAAAGAAAATTGTCAACCCCTTGAACAAGAACAATATTTTTCCCATAATTCGATAAAATGTAGTAAGGATTTAACTAAAGAAGTGAATTATGAGGATGAAGCATTCGTATTCGCTCCTCCATCTGATGAAGCTCTCCAAGATCCTATCTCTCCTGCACAAGATGAAGAGAATGAGGTGAGTCATTTTCCTTTCCATTTTTTTGATGACCTTTTGTTCTATGATCCAAAAGGTGAAGAAGTAAAGGAACCCTTGGAAGAGCTAGCTCCTCCATTTTCTGATGAAGACGAAGAAATGAGTCTTGATGATGATGTACTAAACCCTCTGTTTTATGATTTGGAAAGTGAAGAAGTACCAGAGGAGCCCTTGGATGCATTAAATCCTTGATGTTATCACAAAGCTAGTAACATTGTTGATAATATTGATGAGTTCATACATGTTGGAAGACGTAAGTGGGATGTGATTAATTCTAATGAAGATCCCATTTATGATATGGAAGGAAATTTTCAAATGTTTCCTTTACAACTATCATATGAGGTGTTGAGTTGAGAAAAATGTACAAATATTCTCCTTATTACTATGGTTTGTGATATATTCTTTGTTGAATTTTTTATTACTTTGAAGTAATTAGGAAAAAAAATGGTTAAAAAGTCTTTTAGAAATATTATTGAAAGATATTAGATATTTTCTTAATTTTGGTTTGAATTGTTTTGATTTTATGCAGAATATGGACAATTGTTGTTACCTCAAGAAAATTAAAGAGATCCTAAAGATGCACAGGCCATTGAATATCGAAGGAATCATGCATAAAACGATTTAAAGGAAGATTGACTTTTTATTTTGAAATATTCATAAATAGTAAAAGCAATCCTGAGGATATCTCAATCTTTAGGATAGCTTAAGTTACTTATTTCATTGTAATATATAAATGATAGTGAACAATAGAGAGATACCAATAGAACGAAGTATTTTTACAACACATTCAGATCTCTGAATTGTTGACATTCTGTACAACAATATATTGTAAATGATTTATCAGTTATGGAATTAATGAAAGCTTCAAGCATTTTGAGCATACCTACGTACTGAGTTTTTAGTAGCAGTATCTTCTGAACATCGTGGGCCCAGTCGAAAGGAGTTACTGTCTCACCTGTAATCGTATCAATTCTGTTTTAGTTCTGTGATTTGAATTTCCTTCTAAAACAGTTAGATATATTTGATAATGTGTTGATTATTTTATGAATTAGTTATGTTGTTCATTTGCATAGAATAGATGTTCCATTTGAAGATTATTGAGTGTTGTTCCACTTCCAATTACTGTTAGTTTATCGCTTGTGAAGTGCTTTCATTTCTGCATATGTTGTTCCTTTTATCGAATTTGAATTTATTGTTCCTTTCTCTTAATTCACATTTGTTGTTCATTTCGCTTAATTCACATTTTTTATTCCTTATTAAATATGCAATAGATCATTTCTCTTTTCCAGTATGTTAAATAATCATTTAGGGATTGATTCATTAAGTGGTTGTGTAGATTAAATTATTGTTTCTTAGATAAATGAATTCAACAAATTGATTGATGTTTTGATTCATGGTGTGTTATTGATCAGATTACAATTTTGTTGAGTGAATTATTAGTTTAAGAGTTTTTAAAGAATTCCTAAAGAATTTGATTATTGCAGTAATTTATATAGACTCGGATTTCCTGTAGCTAACTTATCTACACGATTTAAACCTCTACAACTATATGCATAGAATTTTCTGGGATTATTGAAAGAGAAGACGAATCCTTCCAATTGGAAATATTGTTCGGCACCGACGGTTTGTAGAGAAGCTTCACAGTGAATAGAGAGGCTTCATAATCTTCTAAAGGCGATAGTCGGGAAGCGGTTGTGGCCAAGGAGTTGGCAAGAATGTTTTTTTCTCTCGGGATCGAGGTGATATTGAAAGTGTCAAAGCGGTCCATTAGCCTATGCACCTCTTGCCGGTAGTTATTAAAATGAGGCAAATTACATTGAATAATATTCCTTACTTTTCTAACAATGATCTCAGAATCCCCGAAAACCTTCAATTCCTTGATACTATTTCCTTTTGGGTACCACCCTGTAGTTTACTTTTGACTGTTTTCGCCTCAGCTTGAAACTAATCCTTCACTTATCTTATATGTTTCACATTTTAATTGATTAAGAGTTCACTTGAACATACAACAAAAAATCATCTTAACTCTAAAATACTTAACAACTACTCGAGGAATCAACGACCCAGATTTTTTCCCCAACTCACAAGAGAATTTCAGCATCGACGGAAGATGATGGTGGCGAAAACCATTTGGAGAGTCAAAGTAGCCGAATAATGACCCTCATCAATGTTGGCTAATGAAATGTTTCTTTCCTATGAATAAGCCTTGGGAAGGATTTTGCCAAAGACCAATTTGATCGGCTTCAGCAAAAAGATGTAATAATACGCACTACATGAAAGAAAGAGTAAACTCCCCGATCACCAACCCCTATATCGTCGGTGTCAGAAGTTTCATCAATAGAATATCAATGTAAGTACACACTCTGATAATAACTGATCCCTGACTCATTCGCCAAGTGACATGATGTGACGAGATGTGTTGACCCCAGAGTGTGGTAGGTATGTTGCAGTTACGATTCTGAGTTAATTTGTGGATCGCGCATTAGTTATTGACTCGTGCACAAATCAAAAGAAACCATTAAACTTGCTGATACAATGCATCTCCATCTGTGCCTCCACTGTCATCCAGTCAGAATTTATTCACAGAAAATACGATAGTGGTTTATTTTGAATTTGTGTTCATTACTCGTATTAACTAACTGATATGACTGAAAGTATTTCCAGTCATATTCCTTTCGATTTATTGTGTATGATCCCATTCTACACAGCAAGAAGTTAAGGCCAGATAGGAAAGTGAAGTTAACAATCCATAGGAAGTGTTCAAAGTCCAATGATTATTAAAACCATTATCTTAGCCAACATTACAGGTATGGGTTCGCTTATTGGTTTTTTGCGCTCCATTTTTTATATTCTCACCCAACACTGCCCTGCACGCATGTTCAAATGACATTTTAAATTGCAGGAATAATGCCTCCAAAGAAGCCGTCCACTAGGAAATTGCCAAGAGCCCCTAAGCTGCAGGAATCATAAGTAGGAGAAGGCTCCTCCCCATGATTTGCAAGGCAATTAGATTTCATTCCCAAACTAGTATTCATCATTAAGAGAATCACCAAGGAGCCTTTTTTCGAGCCCCCATCTTTCGAAGACATGGAGGCAAGTATTGGAGCCAAGATGGAATTTCCTCGCTAGGAAGAAGTTTTTAAGAAAATCAAGAAAGAAGAACCCCTCGAATATACCCTGCATAACGATCCTTAAATGAGGAAGCTTGACGATGAGTTCCTCCCCAATATTCACAGGGCTTATCTGCACATGGTGGCAAGCTGATCTCCAGTGTTTTCATGCATTAAGCTCTTAAAGTGGATCATTGACCACACTGAATCCCAATTTTTTTTTGATTAATGATGATAATGGTGAGTGCATCAGAGTCTTCCTGCCATCATAGGTTCATAACTACTATAATCTCAAATATTCCAAGCTAAAGCTAAGCATCAATTTCATCTTAAGTTTCTATGTGTCACACGATACCAACAAAATCATGTCATCTTGGTGGAGAGAAGACAAAAAATTCATGAGCCGGACTGTTGGTTGGTACCCAACCCCCAATATCATGGAGCCATACATATACCTCATGGATTTACTTTTCATGTTACATGCGGAAAAATATTGTTCCCGATTTTCAGAGGCTTGGATGCCTCTGGCTTTTACAATTGCTATTTCAGGCACATGCTTCAACTGGGGCGTCATCATCTCCAAACAGTTAAGAACTTGCATAAGATAGGATCAGAATCCGAAGGAGGGAGATACCCCCACCTTTTACATGGCTTCATATCTACTGGAGGTGATCTACACCAGGAACGCTTTTGCTGGGATGAATATGAATTGGCACCCTTCAATGTTGGTTGTCCATGTATACTTCAGCATCCTATGGGAAAATAGGTACAAAAAATCCTATGCTGTTATTTGTGATCAATTTATTGCATGCATTTACTCCTTGCTCTTCATAATAGAGTGACCTAGATTATTAGATGAAGAAAAGAAGGTTATAGCCAAAATTGGCCACTGGTATTTGGAAGAACGGGAAACCTACATCAGAGTTTTCGGTGCCACAGGAGCACCCCATTTATTACCCATTTATGTTCTCGATCGGTTAGTGTTAGGGGAAATTTGCTATCAAACCATCCTGCAAGGATACAATGCAACTTTAGCAGAAGACAAGAAGTGGGCTTTCATACCATATGGGTTTCCTATTGGGTTTTGCGTGGTCAAAGATACCGTGCATGCTAAACAACTCAGTCTAGGTCAATTAGAATTTTGGTTCCAAAATGGCTGATTTTGCAAACACAATCCCGAGGGATTGGTTCTACAACACACATCACAGGTATCATCCTGTTGGCCCTATTCCCATGACTAGTTCGAAGATGAAATATTTACTAAAAACGCCCAAGACTGAAATGTGGTGGCATCCAGGAGAGCTGATCCTCGAGGAACCGGGTTTAGAGCTATGAGACATGAAGAGAATGCAACATTTCTAGAGCAGGCAGTTCAAGAAATTAGCCGAAGCCCTGGAGAAGCAGTGGTAGATGAATTGGATGAAGAAATAAGCAATCCCAAAGAAGACATTGAAGCCGCGGGAATTCACCAGGAATCCCTGGTACAAATCAGGGATCTTCTGGAAGATCAAGATGCATGAGAAAGGAGTACGTTGTTGTTTTAGCAAACTGAGTTGCTGATGAAATGGATGCGGGATGACCTGTACCTTTTAATAGGACATGAAGCCTCAACTGTTGTTCAGAGTATCCCGACAGAGTCAAATGATACTAGGTCCATAGTCCCCGACAACGCCTGTGGGTTGGGCAACCTTAAACCCGCAACATCATCAATCGATACCAGAGACAGGATGATGCAGGAGCATCTACGATGTCATCACGCGAGCCAGCGTGGAGGGAAGAGAAGGACAGCTGGACAGTACCAGCGCATACATTTTTGAATCACGATGAAGATTGTTGCACCGTCGTTTGAATGAACGCATTCATATGAAGCGCACTTGTATTGTAATGTAGATAAGAAGACATTAAATAGTTTTAATGTTGGTAGATAGGGTTAGCTGTAGATTAGACAGTTTCATTTTCCAGGAGGGAAAACGAATATAGGCACCCTCCTTGTATTTTTTTGAGAATTATTCAGCATTAGCATAGAGGAGCAGAAGAAGAGCTACTCAGAGAACTTGTGAAGAACACCCATGTACAGATTGAACTAATAGAAGAAAGCCCTTGATTCAATTCCATGGTTGTGTTTGAGTTGTGTGTGTTGTTAATGTTATGCTGTTGCATACTTGCTTCTCTTTATGCTTATCTTCTATATGCTGCTTATGTGATTGGATATCAGGTTCGAAACCTGAGAGAATGAGAGATGAGTTTCAATTGTTTCTCTGTTTGATCCAGGAGATTCCTGCATAGAGTGCAGTTGAATTCCTCTGCATAGAGTGCGTTGAGGAGGCCAAGTAGTTAAACTCTTGTTTTCATTTGTCAAAGAGTGATTTGTGTTATTCGAGCCGTGCAGGTGAAGTGCAGGTCAGATTGAAATCTCAGTAGCAAGTCTGAGGAAAGAAAGGCCAGGGTCACTATGACTGAGAGTGCATCGGACTTGGAAAACTTCAATACTTGGAGAGTGATTGAAGGTGGAGGGCGAGCAGGGTGCTTGAAATATCTCTGAAGGAGTCAGAGAGAATTCAGCTCAGGAGGGATAGTTCCTCGTTCGTGTTGTAGGAACTGGTCTGGGAGAGATTTTGAACCAAGGAAAAACTTGGAGGACGGAGGATTCTCAAGAGGAAGATAATCGACGACTTGAAGCTGTCGAGCAGATTTTCAAAATCCTGAAGCCGTTAGATCGCAAAGGAGTTGCGAAGGGATTAATTCGCAGGTGCATGAGAGAATTCAGTTATCATCGTGTATCGGCATATCGGGGTGGCGAGTGCAAAGAGCTGCATGCACGTCGGAATAGCGAGTCACGATCCCCCGATTAAATCGGAGCCGTCAATCGTCGGAGGGACAGGTGGCACGAGATCCCGAGGACTCAGGACTCGGCACTTCGGCGTTTTCAAAGTCGAAAGGAGCACGGAGGAATCGCGAGGTCGCGAAGTCACGAAGGGTCCCACAGGTGCAGCATGGAGGACAGCACATGGCATCGCGCATCCGCATTCGGGGTTTTGGGAGGTAAGCAGTCGTGACCCTTCATACGTCGATTTCCCGACAGGGTTGAGTCGTTGACCGTTGACCTCGGGGATCAGGGATTGGAGGTTCAAAGCACATGAGGGTGCACGCAGGGTTCGCGGATTCGTGAGACCCGATTTCCCGAGATAGTTGTCGAGAGATCAGCAAAGAGTTCTGTGGGTGACGAGAACTCCCGAGAGGAGTTGGGAGAGAATTGTTGCTCTTCGGGCCGAGGTTAGTGGAGATCCTGGTGGAGTGACCGGTTGCTATGAGAGCGGTCGATGTCAGAGTGGTTTCATAGCTGGAAGTAGAGTCCTCTTTGTTCAGGTAGCAGAGAGGAAAGACATAATGCCGCCCAGAAGAGAAAGGCAGTCACCTGATCGTGAAGACAGGGATGCGCGAAGAAGCGGTAGGCCAGCAGGCAACCCAGAAATGGAACGTCAGATACAAGATCTCAGAGCGAGACTCGAGGAGATGGAGACCACCCAGAGACGTGGAGCTGGTACAACAGAGTTCAGTGATTCCGAAGTGGAAGAGGAAGCTGGACACAACGCCGAAGAGGTCACGGCAGAGGATGCATCGACGAAGAGGTTGATCAGAGCCATTTCGAGGATGAGATCGAAGACGAAGATGGACATTCCTGTCTATGAGGGAAGTCTAAATGCCGAGGAATTGCTGGATTGGATCCGAGCATTGGATACCTACTTCGATTACGAAGATATCGAAGAAGACAAGAAAATAAGACATGTTGTTACCAAGCTGAAAGGACATGCAGCCTTATGGTGGGACGAGCTGTAGGCAGACAGACATTCCAAAGGAAAACAGAAGATCAAGAGCTGGGATCGGATGATCGCCAAGATGAAGGCGAAGTTCATTCTGAGGGACTACCAGATCACTCTGTTCAGGCGTATGCAGAACCTGAGACAGAAGCTGATGACGGTGAGAGAATACACCGAGGAATTCTACAGGCTCAACATCAGAGCTGGTCATCGGGAGAGTGATGATGAAAAGGTGGAAAGATACCTGAATGGTCTCAGGTATGACATTCAGGATGAGCTGAGCATGCTGACCATACAAATTGTTGAGGATGCGTACTAGATGGCTCTAAAAGCCGAAGAAAAGCTGAGCCGCAAGCAGGGACAGCGAGGAAGAGGCAGGAGCCAACCCAGAGGCAAAGCAGTTGCCCAAGAATGAACACAGAAGCCCAAGGAGGATTGGAAGAGGCCTCAGGGAAAAGCTGAAAGAGGTGGAACCTCACAGCAGAGGCAGCAAAATTTTGAGCCGAGGAGGCAGCAAGATGATCAGCAGGGAGGATATGCTGATGCCAGCACATTTCCTCGTACCCGAGGTAGAGGAAGAGGACGTGGAGGAGTTATCACATGTTTTACATGTGGAAAAGACGGACATAAATCCGTTGACTGTCCAGACAGGAAAGTGGATGGAGGAAAAGATCACATTGTTGAGGCGCAGAGGCGTGACGAGGAGGATGAAAGCACGGGAAGTGGAGAGTCACTGACAGTGCACATGGCTCTCTTGAAACCTGAGAAAGAGGTGGACAGCTCAGCGCAAAGATGGAGACTATTCCGGACGACTTGCAAGACCAAGGGCTGGAAATGCAAGGTCATAGTGGACAGCAGAAGCACCGATAATCTCGTTTCAACTGAGATGGTGGAAAAGCTGGAGCTAAAAATGAACAAGCACCCAATTCCATACAAAGTGACATGGCTACAGAAAGGACACCAGGTATGTGTTACAAAACAATGCTTGGTCCAATTTAAAATGGGTGAATATAAGGATGAGATCCTGTGTGATGTCATTCCCATGGATGTTTGTCATGTTTTGTTGGGTAGACCATGGCAGTATGATAGAAATGTTGTTCATGATGGGAGGATGAACACCTATACCTTGGAGAAGGATGGAAGAAGTCATAAACTACTGCCGATAAGAGATAAGGAGGTGAAGCCGGAGGTTAGCAGCACGATACTTCTCATGAGTGGGAAGGAGCTTCTCACAGAGTTGGAGAAGGATGAAGATCCACAGTTCTTTGTTGTCAGGAAGCCGAGAATTGTCCTTACAAGCACAAGAGTGGACGACTTGCCAGAAGAAATTCAGGAACTACTTGGAGAGTTCGCTGATATCATCGTGGACGAACTACCTCATTCATTGCCACCGATGAGGAGTGTGAGTCACCACATTGACCTCATACCCGGAGCAAGTTTTCCAAATAAGGCAGCATACAGGTTGACGCCTCAAGAGAACGAGGAGGTCAAGAGGCAGGTATAGGATCTGCAGGATAAAGGACTGATCAGAGAAAGTCTCAGTCCATGTGCTGTTCCGACGGTACTGAGTCCGAAGAAGGATGGAGGCTGGAGGATGTGCACAGACTCCAGGGCGATTAATAAGATCACCATCAGGTACAGGTTCCCATTGTCGAGAATGGACGACTTGATGGATTGCCTAAGTGGGGCAAATTATTTTTCAAAGATAGATCTCAAGAGCGGATATCATCAAATCCAGATGAGAGAGGGAGATGAGTGGAAAACATCATTCAAAACAAACGAAGGTTTGTATGAATGGCTGGTCATGCCATTTGGGTTGACAAACGTGCCAAGCACATTTATGTGGCTGATGAATGAAGTCCTGCGGGAATTCATTGGCAAATTTGTGGTCGTATACCTTGATGATATCTTAATTTTCAGCAAGATGAAGGCTGAACACGTGAGGCATTTGGCCATTGTGATGAGGAGACTACAACAGGAAAAGCTGCTGATTAATTTGAAGAAGTGCTCATTTATGCAGACATAACTCATATATCTAGGTTTTGTAATTTCGGCAAATGAATTGAAGATGGATCCTGAGAAGGTTGAAGTAATCAGGAATTGGCCATCGCCGAGAAATGTTTTTGAGGTAAGGAGCTTCCATGGATTGGCAAGCTTCTACAGGAAGTTCATTAGAAATTTTAGTGGAATTAGCGCTGCAATGATGGACACCGTGAGGAAGCGGCATAAAGTTTTTCATTGGACAACAGAGGCTGAGAAGAGCTTCAATCTGTTGAAGCGCAAGATCATAGAGCAGCCAATTCTGGTGCTGCCTGACTTTCAGAAAACCTTCCAAGTGAAGTGTGACACCAGCGGGTATGCTGTTGGAGGGGTCTTGAGTCAGGATGACAGGCCTGTAGCATATTACAGTGAGAAGCTGGATGATGCGAAGCTGAAATACTCCACGTACGATAAAGAGTTCTATGCCATCATCCAAGCATTAAAGAAGTGGAGGCATTACTTAATACCCAAGGAATTCATTTTGTACAGTGATAATCACGCATTGCAGTTCATAAGACAACAGGAGAAGTTGAATCAGAAGCATGCGAAGTGGGTAGAGTACATGCAGAATTTTACATTTGTGATAAAGCACATTTCAAGGACTGCTAATAAGGTAGCTGACGCCTTGAGCAGGAAGTGTTTACTGCTACAGGAATTCAGGGTCAAGACCTTAGGTTTTGAGAACCTGAAGGATATGTATGCAGGTGATGCAGACTTCAGGGAAGCATACGAAGCAACTGAGAACCCAGTTCTCAGGGATAGGAGCCCATGGATTGACTTCATGATCCAGGATGGATTGCTGTTTAAAGGCAATCAATTGTGCATTCCAGATTTCTCTATGAGAGAGAATTTGGTGAAGGAAAAGCACAGCAGTGGATTAGCAGGTCATTTTGGGCATGACAAAACATTCGCCAAGTTGAGAGAATCATATTATTGGTCGGGCATGCATGAAGATGTAAAAAGGTTTGTTGACAGGTGCAGGATATGTCAACATGCAAAAGGCCGAAGGCAGAACACAGGGTTCTATCAGCCATTACCCATACCAGAGAGGCCATGGGAAGCCATCAGTATGGATTTTGTGTTGGGTTTACCGAGAACGTAGAGAGGCGTGGATTCCATATTTGTGGTGGTGGACAGGTTTTCGAAGATGGCACATTTCATTCCATGTCATAAGACCAACGATGCAACCCACATCGCAAATTTGTTTTTCAAAGAGATTGTGCGATTGCATGGATTGCCAAGGAGCATAGTCTCGGACCGGGATACCAAGTTCATAGGTCATTTTTGGAGGACGCTATGGAAAAAGCTGGGGACTGACTTGGCTTTCAGTTCTACTTACCATCCGCAGACAGATGGGCAAACAGAAGTAATCAACAGAAGCTTATGAGATCTGTTTAGAAGTCTGGTCACAGAGCATCACAACAGTTGGGATCAGATCTTACCACAGGCAGAATTCGCGTACAACGATTCAGTGAATCGGAGTACAGGTAAGAGCCCATTTCAAATTTTTTATGGGACACAGCCGAGAGGAATTTCTGAGCTCAGGGAGCCAGAACAAGCTGAAACTAACAGCACGAGGGCTGAAGAGTTCACTGAGGCGATGAAAGAACTTCACACGAAGGTGAAGCAGCGACTGCAGAAGTCGAACCAAGAGTACAAGCGCAGAGCCGACCAGAGAAGAAGACAACTTCAGTTTGAAGTTGGAGACATGGTTCTGGCGCACTTGAGGAAAGAAAGGTTCCCGAGAGGAACATACAACAAGCTCAAGATGAAGAAGATTGGGCCATGCAAAATTCTGAGGAAATTTGGCGAGAATGCATATGAGCTTGAGCTGCCAGAAGGCATCGGAATATCTCCGATTTTCAATATTTCAGATTTATACCCCTACAGGACTGATACAGCAGAGACTGGAATTGAGGAACCAGTGATACAGTGGCAGAAGCAATTACCAGTTGCACAGAAGCCTGAGATGGAGTGCATACTAGATAAAAGAGTTGGAAGGAAGACCAGGAGGAAGCAATACTTTGAGTACCTGGTGAAATGGAAGAACCACCCAGTGGAGGATGCAAGCTGGGAAACAGAGACAGTGATACAAAAACATGGGCAGACTGTGCAGGAGCTCATGGATAGGAGCCCATGAAATTTTTGAGCCGAGGAGTATGATGCAGGAGCATCTACGACATCATCACGTGAGCCAGCGTGGAGGGAAGAGAAGGACAGCTGGACAGTACCAACGCATACATTTTTGAATCATGATGAAGATTGTTGCGCCGTCGTTTGAATGAACGCATTCATATGAAGCGCACTTGTATTGTAATGTAGATAAGAAGACATTACATAGTTTTAATGCTGGTAGATAGGGTTAGCTGTAGATTAGATAGTTTCATTTTCCAGGAGGGAAAACGAATATAGGCACCCTCCTTGTATTTTTTTGAGAATTATTCAGCATTAGCATAGAGGAGCAGAAGAAGAGCTACTCAAAGAACTTGTAAAGAACACCCATGTACAGATTGAACTAATAGAAGAAAGCCCTTGATTCAATTCCATGGATGTGTTTGAGTTGTGTGTGTTGTTAATGTTATGTTGTTGCATACTTGCTTCTCTTTATGCTTATCTTCTATATGCTTCTTATGTGATTGAATATCAGGTTCGAAACCTGAGAGAATGAGAGATGAGTTTCAATTGTTTCTCTATTTGAGCCAGGAGATTCCTGCATAGAGTGCAGTTGAATTCCTCCGCATAGACTGCGTCGAGGAGGCCAAGCAGTTAAACTCTTGTTTTCGTTTGTTGAAGAGTGATTTGTGTTATTCGAGCCGTGCAGGTGAAGTGCAGGTCGGATTGAAATCTCAGTAGCAAGTCTGAGGAAAGAAAGGTCGGGGTCACTGTGACTGAGAGTGCACCGAACTTGGAAAACTTCAATACTTGGAGAGTGATTGAAGGTGGAGGGCGAGCAGGGTGCTCGAAAGATCTCTGAAGGAGTCGGAGAGAATTCATCTCAGGAGGGATAGTTCCTCGTTCGTGTTGTAGGAACTAGTCTGGGAGAGATTTTGAACCAAGGAAAAACTTAGAGGATGGAGGATTCTCAAGAGGAAGAGAATCGACGACTTGAAGCTGTCGAGCAGATTTTCGAAATCCCGAAGCCGTCAGATCGCAGAGGAGTTGCGAAGGGATTAATTCGCAGGTGCACGAGAGAATTCAATTATCATCGTGTATCGGCATATCGGGGTGGCGAGTGCAAAGAGCTGCATGCACGTCGGAATAGCGAGTCGCAATCCCCCGATTAAATCGGAGCCGTCAATCGTCGGAGGGACAGGTGGCACGAGATCCTGAGGACTCAGGACTCAGCACTTTGGCGTTTTCAAAGTCGAAAGGAGCACGGAGGAATCACGAGGTCGCAAAGTCGTGAAGGGTCCCACAGGTGCAGCGTGGAGGACAGCACGTGGCATCGCGCATCGACATTCGGGGTTTTGGGAGGTAAGCAGTCGTGACCCTTCATACGCCGATTTCCCGACAGGGAAATCCCTGACAGGGTTGAGTCGTTGACCGTTGACCTCGGGGATCGGGGATCGGAGGTTCAAAGCACACGAGGGTGCACGCAGGGTTCGCGGTTTCGCGAGACCCGATTTCCCGAGATAGTTTCCGGGAGATCAGCAAAGAGTTCTGTGGGTGACGAGAACTCCCGAGAGGAGTTGGGAGAGCATTGTTTCTCTTCGGGCCGAGGTTAGTGGAGATCCTGGTGGAGCGACCGTCTATTGGAGGGAGGTTGCGTCACAGGATGGGTCTCGATAGAGACACAAGCACCCAATCCCTTTAGTACTCTTATACATATTTACAGCGACGATGAGAGTCTGGAACTTGCTCATGGCACACCGGTGCGAGTCCATGAAGAAAAGGGTTCCGAGAAAATCACTTCCCCTGAGCCCGAAGTCCAAGACAAGCAAGCCTCACATATGGAAAATGGGTCTGAAGGTGGCCTTGACACCATAGAGTCCGACAGAAAGGAAGCAGAAGAAAGACCGAGTGGTGAAACTCTACAAAAGAGAACCGATAGCTCTACGGTCGGTGAAAAAGTAAGCAATGAGTCTGTGCCTGATGCCTCCATCACGTCCAATATTCAATTCCTAGGTGAATGAAAAGCAGAGGACAAATTCTCAAAATAGAGAGAAGAAATTCGAGAAACCACTCCTGAGAGAATATACACCATAGGTAGTATGAGGAATAACCTCTCATGGGGAGAAAAACAGATACAAGAACCCATAGATGAAGTAGCATACATCTATGTGATCTCTTACGATCAAAAGAGGAAGGCCATCATTCAAAGGATCGTGAAGAGGTGAAGGATCACTTTGGATCAATCCATCATGGTTACCACAGAAGAGAACCTAATCAACACTGCAGACGCTCGGACGTCTGAACTGATCGGTGTAGGAAAATCCCTTTTAGATGCCGCCCAGGACAGAGCTAGGAGAGATGAAAAGGAACTAGCCAACACCCGAGAGGAGCTCGAACACCTATGCCATCTTGTCAAATACTATAAAGGGGCCACACAGACCACTGCATATCTGAAGGAAGAATTCAATGGAGTTTATAACAAGTTCAAGAAGGAAAGGCACCTGTTGACCAAGAACATAGTCGAATTCCAGGAGGATACTCTTATGGCACTCGTGACATGCAAAGAGATGGAAAAATGGCACGAAAAGGCATAGTTAGTGGTAGAGAGGATCAAATACATTGAAGCAGTCCAATAGGGCTAAGAGAAGGAAAATCATGGAATTCGGCTAGTTGGAAAAAGCAGTTGACACAATAGGTCTGAAGGTGGCCTTGACACAATAGAGTCCGACAGAAAGGAAGCAGAAGAAAGACCGAGTGGTGAAACTCTACAAAAGAGAACCGATAGTTCTACGGTTGGTGAAAAAGTAAGCAATGAGTCTGTCCTTGATTCCTCCATCACGCCCAATATTCAATTCCCAGGTGAATGAAAAGCAGAGGACAAATTCTCAAAATAGAGAGAAGAAATTTGAGAAACCGCTCCTGAGCGAATATACACCACAGGTAGTATGAGGAATAACCTCTCATGGGGAGAAAAACAGATACAAGAACCCATAGATGAAGTAGCATACATCTATGTGATCTCTCACGATCAAAAGAGGAAGGCCATCGTTCAAAGGATCGTGAAGAGGTGAAGGATCACTTTGGATCAATCCATCATGGTTACCACAGAAGAGAACCTAATCAACACTGAAGACGCTCGGACATCTGAACTGATCAGTGTAGGAAAAGCCCTTTTATATGCCGCCCAGGACAGAGCTAGGAGAGATGAAAAGGAACTAGCCAACACCCGAGAGGAGCTCGAACACCTATGCCATCTTGTCAAATACTATAAAGGGGCCACACAGACCACTGCATATCTAAAGGAAGAATTCAATGGAGTTTATAATGAGTTCAAGAAGGAAAGGCACCTGTTGACCAAGAACATAGTCGAATTCCAGGAGGATACTCTTATGGCACTCGTGACATGCAAAGTGATGGAAAAATGGCACGAAAAGGCACAGTTAGTGGTAGAGAGAATCAAATACATTGAAGCAGTCCAGCAGGGCTAAGAGAAGGAAAATCATGGAATTCGGCTGGTTGGAAAAAGTAGTTTTGACTACATGAAGAAATCCGCCAAATACTGGGAGAAGATGACCCGGGACCCACACCGAGAAATCCAAAAGCAATGGGCCAAGTGATAGAAAAAATGGGGTAAAATTAACAAAGTAATGAAAGATGTCGGTCTCCCTAAATTTAGAACTCCTGATGAATTCACTAACCCAAGCGATGTGTTCAAGAGGCACTCCATACAAGACTCACTATGGGTTGAAGGGTGCACAAAATTCACCGATGCAATGCCAGGACAAGTGCAACAATTCGCAGGTCATCCGATCCGAGCTTGATCCATGCTGCAACTGATGAACTCCAGTTTGGTAAAATATCGGGCGCATGTAGTAGACATCAAAGGAGCATATGTTGCCCCTATGGAACAACATAGGTTCCCATGGGCTCAAACCTATGAAAATCTATTTATCAGCTGGTTTGAATATGAAAGAAGCCACCCTTTTCAAGAGACATCTCAGGTGGACCGTTGAAAGAAACTATTGGATGATCACTCTACGTGAAAATTTTTGTTCGGACTAAATTGTATTTAGCCATTAATTACAGTTGAATTTTAGATTATAAATAAAGACATCAACCGATGAGTAATAGGTCGATGGTTGTTGTAAGAACTCCCCTTTTTTTGGTTGTTGATAATTATTTTGAGTCTATGGTGAATTGAGAAGTCCTTCTGGACCAAAGACAAGATATTTTCATTAGATGTATGTGATTGGAGTTGGAGAAGAATTACTTCATTTCCTGTTCCATGAATGATGCAGTAAATGAGTAAGACCAATTAATTCTATTGTCAAGTTATCTGGTGCAATGTGTTGATGTTCTTTTTTTTAATGATGAGGATAAATCGTTGTGTTGTTATGTGACGAATGTTATGGTAGATGAATTATTTTACTTACCATGATCTTAATTACTTATGTGTTTTCTTCTGTTAAATTAGTTTTTTCTCAGACAGTAATTGGATGCTCATTTGGTTAATGTATTAGTACTAGGCCCTGTGGCATAGAATCATTGTCTGCTTGTTTGAGAAGTGGGTTATCCCAAGCTTGACCTCGTCCCTCTAGTTAAAACCTTTGTCCTGTTATTTGTCAAGTTGGTTTATACTATCTTGCCTCTCTCATATCAGCCCCACCCAAGAGAAATATGGAAAATGAATTGTCCTAACTGAAGGAAGAGCCTTCACCATAAAACACAAATCCCATCGATAATTTGTCCAGATCGAAGGTTCTGGAGAACCATTCCACTCCAAATGCTGCAGTGTCTAATTGGGCCTCGCTGGTGGGTTTGGTTCCTACTGTTGAATCAGGGGATTTAGGCCCCATCAACAGAACTGACGCTAGAAGGAGGGCCACAATGAACGGCTAAGTATATAAGTTATATGACATTTCAAACAACCTACTGATTTGTAATGGCCCACATGCATGGCTAGTCATCCGATAGAAATCCCACACTTATTGAGTACTCCTGAAGAGGATAACTCACCCAATTCTAAGGAAGGACCTCTTCACCCTGAAATACCTTATGCCCTCCCTCACGAGGAAGTGAATCAATTCAGAAGAATTACTAGAGCCTTCGCCCGACAAATCGACGCATTGCCCTTCACCCCCATACTTCCCTGTAGAAAATAACAAAGCAAATTAGTAGTCAACACTCTTGACGAAGTTTTCTTACACTCTGTCTAAGACTTAATAGATTTCACGATTACTGAAATCCAAGAGCTTCTTGATCTAATACCTGAGACGCCAGTTGGCGACATCTCTGAACATAATGACTTTTCGAAAGAAGAAGAGTTTGACTCCAACTCCGAAGATATGGAAGGGAACAATGGTCATGGGGAGGAAAGAGAAGTTCCACTTCAAGACAACCAACCTTGGTTGGCTAGAGACGTTTTGGCCATCCCAGGATGAGTACATAATCTTCCTCGACACCCGAAAAACATGCTTCCCAAGTATGATCCTGAAACTTCAGGTTTTCCCGAAGATCACATCAAGAAATTCATACTTGCAATTAGACTTATGAACATTCAACATGAAGACGTAGTATGCAGAATTTTCCCATACACGTTTGAAAATTCGGCTTCCACGTGGTATTTTAATTTTCCAGTAGGATCCATAATTAGCTGGACTAAATTCCAAAAGAATTTTCTAGACAAATTTTTGGAAGAAACTACTATGGGAGCCTTGATGGTTGAGTTGTTCACAGCCACCATGACCCCAAAATAAAGGGTCAAATATTTCAATCAAAGATTCACGACCATCCTAAACAAATTCCAGCCCGCGGGGAAACCAACTCAAGAATTGCAAATCGAGGTTTATGCCAAAGTGCTCCCGGCTTCTATTTCCATGTTCGTTAAAAGAGTCACCAAGCAAACCCTTGCAGAAAATTTTGAAGAAGCCAAGACGATAGAATTCTAGATGAAAGGATGTAAAGAAGGCCAAGCTTCTCTAGTGAGGAAAGAAATGCAGCCTCCCCCTAGAAGAGGACTCCTTTTGACCAGACCATCGGGGAAACTGGATGAACAAACTCCCGACAAAAGTAATAGAGATATAGAATATTTGTAGCGCATGGTCAAGAAGCTATCGAATGTAATTATAGACATGAAAAGAAGCGTAGGGGAAGGAAACCAAGGCCAAAGACCCTATAAGCCTTTCTTTAAAAGAAATCAACCTTTCAAAGCAATTGAACCTCCCCCAACCAACTTAAGCATTGACCTAAGGAATGTCGCATCCGATTATTTCTGTGCCTACCACCAAGAAAACCACTCGGAAAGAGAATGACCTCAATGGGTCCATGCCATGAATTTAATGGCCAATCATTTTCTGGATGAAGTCTCCCTGACCAAATAGTCAAGAAATTTGGCCATGAATAGTGTCGATCAGGAAGAAGTTGACCCACCGTGAGACACAACCATGCTGATATGGGATCCTGACGTGATCGCGTCTTCAGGTGACCTGTTTGAGTCTCAAGAACAACCCGCAGAGGTATCGACAGTACAAACATGTATCAAGGGCCAACCTGGCTCGAAAGATGTCGATGCCCCCCGGGCCTCACAATGTAAGTTAACTCCTAACAGCCTAAAAATGTCTTTCACCCCTGGTAAAAATCCTATAAGCATCCACACCCAAGATTCCCCTAAACTAGAGTATAACATAGTCAAATATTTGAAGAAGTTGAAAGCTAATATATCAGTTATTGATGTATGTAGAATTATTCAGTAGAAAGACTTCCTATTGAAAGCTCTGAATTTGGTAGGAAACCCGACCAACGATGATAATTAGAACATGAATATCCCCCCGATAGATCTGGAAAACAAGCCAACCATGAACACCTTCTCAGAAGGTAGGAAATAAAGGCCTTTGGTGCTGCCCTTCCTTTTGACGTTTGATGTCTTCAACATGAATCTTCAAAATTGCCTGGTTGATTCAGGGGTGTCCTCTAATGTCATTCCCTTGTCCGTGTGTAATAAATTAGGTGTTGTCCCTCTCAAAAGTGATAAACATATCATACAACTAGACATGACCCAGGTCAAGGTCATGGAAGAGCTCAAATACGTGATGATCAGGATAGCGACGCACCCTAATTTTGTGTAGGTGATTGACATCATCGTGGTGGACATCCCCGAGGCTTATGGGCTATTTCTGAGCTGAGATTGGTCTGAAAAGATAAATGGATGTTTCAGTATCGACTGGGCACACCTTTGGCTACCACTGAAGGGATACAAGAACATGATCAAAATCGATAGGGAAAGATATCTGAAAAATATGGTCACTGATCTGGAAACCCCGAATGAACCAGACTCTACTGACTTCCCCATATTGGGAAAATATTCGTGTGATTCTCACTTTGACAACTTTTCTCCTCTCCTGTCTGATGTTCTGCTTACTCAAAACTATGAAATGATCTTTCGAGAAGAATCCCCAACACTGATAGAAGATTCTCTCTTTTGTCAAATCCCCGCACTAGGAATTTTGGAGGAAAAGGTCAGAGAACAGAACACAGGCGAGGGGAGAGAAAGGATAAATTATTGTTCACAAATTTGGAACCTTTATTTTGATGGATCTAAATTGCAAGAAGGGTTAGGAGCCAAGTGCATACTCATAGATCAGAGGGGTAAACGTCATTTTCTATCTTGTAGGCTCGAATTTGAATGTACCAACAATACCATCGAGTACGAATCTCCAATACAAGGGTTAAAGAAATCCATAGATTTGGGTATCAAGGAATTGAAGGTTTTCAAGGATTCTGAGATCATTGTTAGACAAGTAAGGAATACTATTCATTGTAATTCCCATGATCTTAAGAACTACTAGCAAGAGGTGCATAGGTTAATAGAGCTCTTTGATGCTTTCAATATCACCGCGGTCTTGAGAGAAAAAAATGTTCTTGTCGAATCCTTGGCCACAACCGCTTCTCGAATATCACCTTCATAAGATTATGAAGCCTCTTGATTCACTATGGAGCTGCTCTACAGACCATCGGTGCCAAACAATATTTCCAATTGGAAAGTCTTTGAAGGAGATGAACAAATCATAAACTTATTGACCAACCAAGACAATTTCAAAGACCTGGCCATAGATGATGAAGAATTCCGAGAGTAGACAACTGAGACTAATCCCCAAACAGGAAAAGATGTTGGAAAATTGAAATCCCACACAATCCTTAAGGGGAGCTAGCTAATCTAGAAAGTCTGTTTTATCTAAAGGATCACTTTAAAGAACTCAAAAACACGAAGATTAGTAGCTCTTGCCTCCTCCATGAAACTGTGAATCTTAGGACTCTAGAGAACCCAAAAAATGTAAATCTCGACAAAACGGTATCTAAGGAAGAGAGAAAGGCCTACCTCGGATTATTCAGCAAATACCAAGATGTTTTCGCATGGTCCTATAAGGATTTAAAAACGTATGACACTCACATCATTCAACACACTATCTTGTTAAAACCCAAAATGAAGCCTTTCCAATAGAATCTTTGAAAGTACCATCCATCCCTGGAACCTCTCATGTATCAAGATTTGAGGAAACTTTTAGATGCAAAGATAAATTTTCAAGTTAGGCATTTTGCCTGGGTAGCAAATCTTGTTCCAGTGAGGATGAAGTCAGGAGAAATATGACTATGTGTAGATTTTTGGAACCTCAACAGAGCTTCAGAAAAGGACAATTATCCTGTCCCGCTAATGGAGCAACTCCTACAGACCGTGTCAGGATCGGAGAATTTCTCCTTGCTAGATGGTTTTTCAGGATACAACCAAGTGTTTGTTTCAGAAGAAGACTGATTAAAAACTACCATCTGAACCAAATGGGGAACCTTTGCTTATAAGTGCATGCCCTTCGACTTGATTAACGCAGGAGAAACTTTTCAAAGGGCCATGGATGTGGCTTTCTGGGGACTCATCAATAAGTGTGTGGTAGTTTATTTAGATGACATAATGGTGTATTCGAGGAATAGAAAATAACACATCCAACACTTAACCCGTATTTTCGAGATATGCAGGAAGTGCGGTGTATCGTTGAACCCTAAGAAAACTATCTTCAGTGTCGAGGAAGGAAAGTTGTTAGGTCATATTATATCCCAAGTAGGGATTCACATAGACCTCGAAAGGATTAAGGCCATAGCCCAACTCCCACTTCCCCATAATAAGAAGGCCATGAAGTGTTTTTTCAGGCAAATCAATTTCATGAGGAAGTTCACTCCCGACTTCGCCGAAATAATAAAACCCTTGCAAAAGATGATTCACAGGGATTCCTAATTCAAGTGGGATTTAGAACAAAAAGACGCTTTCAACAATATCAAAGCCGCCATCTCCCGAGCCCCACTGTTGCGAAGTCCTGATTTCAATAGGGATTTTAACCTGTATACTTTCACCTCCGACCAATTTCTTGTCATGGTTTTGACCTAGAAGGATGATGACAACAACGAGGCCCCAGTGTCCTTTATGATTACTAATCTTCAAGGAGTCGAGCTTAATTATCCTACCATATATAAACAGGCCTATGTGGTCTACAATGCAGTAAAACATTTCAGATCCTACATTCTCAAAAATCACACTAATGTGATTGTTCCGCATCCTACGGTCCGATCCCTATTTACTCAAAAAGAAATGGGGGAAAGGAGAGGGAACTGGATGGCAGTAGTCCAGGAATTTGATTTAGACATAAAACTTGCCAAACTAGTAAAAGGACAAGGTCTGTGTAAGCTCACAGTCGAATCCTAGGATCAAGCAAATGAAGATTCTGGGTGGGAAAACAAAATGGAATGAAGTGTCATACATCTCCCCAACACAAGACTCCTAGTACAAGGATTTGACTTATCTGTTGCATCACGAGGCTTGTCCCGAGAACCTCAACCCTAAGGAAAGGAGAGCCCTAAGATTTAAATCTACACAATATCGTCTTATAAATTCGGTACTCTTCTGGATCAATTATGATGGGGTATTATTGAGATGTATCGAATGAGAAGACTCTGACAAGGTGCTGAAAAAACTCCATGATGGACCCGCCGGAGGACACTTTGCAAGGAAAACCACCACTCATAAAATTCTGAGAGACAACTATTATTGGCCCACTTTGTTCAAATATGCTCATACCTATGATAGGAATTGTAAGACTTGTCAAATTAACGTTGGCAAGGAAAAAAGGGCAACAATCCCACTTTAGCTTGTAACAATAGACCTTTTGAGCAGTGGGGGTTGGATATCATAGGATAAATTTTGCCTAGCTCTTCCAAACTACAAGTACATTCTTACTGCCACCGACTATTTCACAAAATGGGCAGAGGTCATTCCTCTGACTCACATAAAAGACAAAATAGTAATTCAATTTATAGAACAACAGTTGATCATGAGGTTTGGTGTCCCCTCTATTCTAGTCTTTGATAATGCATCTTACTTCTCTTCTACCCTATTGACAGAGTTTTCTTTGGACAAAGGAATCATAATCAAGTACTCTGCAAATTATTATCCTCGGGGAAACGGTGTGGCAAAATCAACCAACAAGAACCTGGTAAGGATACTAAAGAAGACGGTTATGAAAAACCAAAGAAATTGGCATAATCAACTTCATAATGCCTAGTGGGTCAATAGGGTCATACCCAAAGAAGCCATAGGAAATTCTCCATACTTTCTGGTCTACGGGCAGGAAGCCATCCTCCCGAATGGTCTTTATCTTCCATCTCTCCAATTGGCCCAAGATTCTAATGAGGAACCCTCGCCAGCCATACAATAGAGGATCGACACTCTGCTCATGCTGGAAGAAGAGAGAGAAAAAGCTAAGTCAAAATTCTTGGCTCATCAACAGATAGTGAACAGATGGTTTGATAAGCATAAATCTAAGGAAAAGAACTTTGAAGTAGGAGATTTAGTCCTGAAGTGGGATAGGGTGAATGAACCCAAAGGGAAACATTCCAAGTTTCAGAACCTATGGATTGGGCCTTTCCAGGCAGCTAAGAATATTAGGGTAGGTACTTATCGGTTGCAAAATCTGAGGGGGAAACCTAATGCCCTCCCAGTAAACGGTCAAGCCCTAAAACAATACTTCCAATAATAATAATAATAATAATAATAATAATAATAATAATAATAATATATATATATAGGTTAATACAGTTAGAAGGAGCACCGGAGATATTTGTTGCATGGAACAGAGATTTTGGGTTCGCCCAGTGAATCGTCATTTGTTGAGTGCTCAACACACCCTAAAAGTTTTGTGACCATTTCCCTTTGGGTACCACCTTGTTTTCCACCTTTGATTGTTCTCGTCTTGGTCTAAGACTGATAATCCACTTATATTATATGTTCATGTCTTAAGTTTCTCTTGAACATAAAACAAAGAACCATCTTAAGAGACACAACGACTACTCAAGGAATCAACGACCCGAAATTTTCCCAACTCCCTAGAGAAGTTCATCATCAACGAAAGCTTAAGGTGGCGAAAATCATTTTGAGAAGTCAAAGTAGCCGAGTACTGACCTTCGTCAGCGTCGAACAATAGTAGTGTTTCTTTCTTACGAACAACCTCAGAAAGGATTTCGTCGAAAGCTGACCTTTTCAGGTTCGGCAGAAAATTGCGATTATAAGCGTCGTGCATAGATAAAGTGACATTGTCGACTGTCAAACTCCTAAAACAAGTTCGGTATCAGCAAGGTTGAACTAATTGTTTCCCTGACATGATAATTACTCATGTTGCCCGGTATCGGCAGCTATGGCCTCTAGTATTTTCTCAAGTACTTTCGGTGCAAGTGAGAATCCAAGTATGATTCTTATCCATTAGCTGGATGTCTTTCCATGATTAAATTTGTCAATAACCAAAGTTGATAATTTCACGAAAGTATTAATTGATATCAAATATTTTACAAAGAAAATCGTTAACAGACTCATGACAAAATAACAATGATCCACAAAAATCTAATAACTTACGTAAAAGACTTGAATAAGAATACACACTTGATTCACATCTGAAAGAACCATGATACATTCAAACACCTTCTTTTCCTTTTATATACACAATCAAAACTTTTGTTAGGCCTAGTTTACATATGAATAGACAACCCCAATGACTCGGCTAGCCAGCCCGGTCGCCGTAAGATTACAAAATTTTACAAAAGAAGAAAGACAAGGAGATGTTAAGCAACACTTCCAAGAATGCAGAGTGAGAACCTGCCAATTATTTGTCTCATGTGCGCTGGTCCTCTCTTAGATTGTCTTTCACACTTTGTGATGTCTTATGTTCTACTTTCATTGTCATCTGCTACGCCTCGCGCAACTGCAAAATCATGTCTTGCACTTCCCGAAGTCGTCTCTGCAGCCAAACGGTGCTTCCTATGCGACCTTGCGACAACGGTATCCCCTGTTTTTTTTCCACCAACTAACGTCGCAGTTCTCTATTCTCTTGGTAGATCTCGGCTATTGCAAGTTGAGCTTTCTCTAATTGCTGAGCGAAATTTTCGACAGAAGTACCCAACACTTCTGCCCTCCCCTCTCTTCTCCTACCTCCTTTGTCAGCAGTTCCAACCAACTCTAAATGGTTTTTAAGTATCACAGACTCCTCAAGGGTTGGACATGCACTCAGTTTGGCCTTGGGGCAGTCCTCCTCTCATTCCCGAGATTTCTTCCTAGGCCTTCCTCTTCTCTGCAGTTTCGAGCCCAAAGAAGGCACAGTCTCTAGCATGGCTCTTTTGGACATATCTACGACCATCCCTAGCTCCTTCGTGGAAACTGACACCTCCTTCGGGCAGATACCTGTACCTCTAGTTGGAGTCTCAAGTACACAAGAAGCCAACAAGAAAGAGTCCCAGACACACTGGGGCTGAGACCTGTCACTCCAACTGCCTCGCAGACCACGTCCCATGTTTGAAGGGGATCCCATAATTGAAAAAATCATAAGGAACTCAAGGCATCCATGGATGATAAATAATTTCTAAATAGGACGTCGCCAAGATGAACTTACCAAACCAGAATTCCAGGGAATACGAGCTCGACAT
>CBVK0100020577.1:0-37357 GCA_900067695.1 Picea abies | reverse complement strand
GCTCTTCCGATCTCACAACCAACTTTCTAAGGTGGGGAGACATCTTCTGAGTCATTCCCTTAAGGAATAGGGACAGCGTAAGAAGATAATAGATGATTGTGACAAGCTTTACTCAAAGATTGAAATCAATAAACTTCTTTCAAACAATAGTCTTTTCTCAACATGGCAGTAAATTTCAGAAGTAGTTTATAATTGATGTTTAGACAAATTTTCAATAGTCATTTCAGAGAAATAATTTTATGTTTTCCTTGTCTGAACAGTTCAAAAATTCAGGTATGTGTATTTCAACAGCAAAAACTAGTAAGCATAAGGGAGAAATCAAGACACACCAGCGAAGAAAAAATTGGAAAGCAAAGAAATCCAAACAAGAAAAACAAAAAGCAAATATGCACAGAAGGTGCATCTGAAAACCTAATGCAACAAATACCTTGGGAAACTGAAAAGTAGAAAAATCCTATTTGATGGGAAAGAAGTCCTACTCATGGTACCTTAGGTTAGGGTTGATTCAGATTCATTTATCTCTTTACTTTCCATTTAATATTTTCATGACGATATTGCATTTTTGAAAATAAATGTTGAACTAAGAGCAAAGAGAAAGAGATCACTCCAAAAACCTAATCAGAGCGGCAGCAGCAGAGAAGGCGAAGGGTTCATTTTTAGGGCTTCGGCCTGGTCCTGCAGTCCTCCACAGGCCCGCTGGCCTCCTCTCGACCTCTTCCAGGCTTCAAGCTCTTTCCTACCCTGTTAGCAGATCCCCAATGCCGGCTGTGTCGTCCCTGGTGGCTGCACCTGCGACTGTTGCGCCCCCTCTCATGGCTGTGTCCTCTATGGCGGCTGGCGCCCTCCCTGCTCCTGCTCGAGCCTCTTCAAATGTTGTTGCCAAGCCTGATGAGGGTTGCTCTGCCCGCCCTCTCCTAGATCAGGGTCCCTCTTTGGGACGTGTGGGACGGGCTTCTTTCAAGGATATGGCCTCCCTTCGAGGGGGTTCCTCTGCTCCGAATACTTCGATTGTTGAAGCCCCGACAGTTTCTATCCAGATGCCGAAGGAAGCACTAGTGTATTCCTCTCAGCTCAGCAAGCTCGCCCTGGTTTGTAGGTTTAACGACTACTGGCCGAATCTAGTTGATCTTCGCTCCTGAATCGACTCCGAATGGTCCCCGCTTCTTGTGGGTGAGGTCATAGTTTGCTCCCTTGCGAAGGGTTTTTTCACAGCTATCTTTGAATCTTCTGATGAAAGAGACTTGGTTTCCAGCTCTGGGCCATGGTTCTGAGGTAGAGCAGGGTTGTCCGTGCAGCCGTGGACCCCTAACTTTGATCCAACCACAGCCTCTATTTCTACTGCTCTGGTCTGGGTGCGTCTCCCATCACTTCCCCTGCACTTCTGGGGGGACAAATCTCTTGAATCTATCGGAAATGGCATAGGGAAATATATCTGCAATTGCCCTGAAGCTGCCCTAGTCAACTCCACCTTTGCCCGAATCTGTGTAGAGATGGACTTCAACAAGGGTTTCCCAGTAGAAATCATCCTCCTCGGAGAGAACTTCTCTTGGACCCAGAAGATCGATTTCGAGAACCTCTATTTCAGATGCAGGGTATGTTTTGAAACTGGGCACATAGCCCGAAACTGTGAGAAGTCATCCGGGAAAAGAAGATCATCCTGAAGCCAAAGGCCCACTTGGTGGAAAGGAGCGCAACTGGAGAAGCAAGCTGAAGCAAAGATCCTACCGTCAGAAGCGGAAAGGGAATCCGTCTTCGTCCTCAAAGAACCTGGTAAGGGGGAAGACCCAGCGGAAGCAGCTCTGCCTAAGGCTTCAAGTCCAACCAAGCAAGCCTCAAGATGGGCCGATATTGCTGAGGAAGAATAAGTGCAAGCTCAGCTGAAAATTCATAACCAGGGTCAAAGCAATGAATGGCAGGTCGTAACCAAAAAGAAAAAAAACGTCTTTCAGCGGGAAGATGTAATGACGCGAAGCCGATCTGGCTCATTGAAATGGCTATTAACAAGATGTATTCTGAGTAATGTGTAACATTTCCAGGATCTTGAACTTTAAGTGATAGAAATCACTCTTGATGTAAAGGACCCAGTGGCTTGCCAATGTTTTACTGGCTAGTCCACCTTCTTAATATAATCCATAACCGTTTTCGTCAAAAAAAAAAGAGAAAGAGATCAAGGGGACTTACCTGACAACAGTCGTATTATGGCTCTCGTGGTGTGCCCACTTGCATTCATGACTGCATTATTAAAAACAGAACTAGTGAGAAATCAAACTGAAAGAAAACCTATTCCTAAACCTACCCTAACTATTAAACATATCAGGATACTATGTGAAGTCATGTTTCCAATGTAGCCATTGGAGTAACTCTAATCCTGCAATGAAAAAAAGATCAAGAATTATTAAAAAGAATGGTAATATATCAACAAATGACAGAAACATATCACACTTACCTTCATAATCAACATCTAAAAACAAAGTAAGCATGATCTTACCATTTCTTTGGATATTCTTGTTGTATGAATCCTCCAGCCATTGCGCAATCTCGTCGTGATAAGGGTCATAATGGCATAGGCGAGTGTAAGTAGTTTTGAAAAATTTGTCAGGATGACGAGGAAATGGAATAACCATCAGCCAAGGCTGAAATGCCCCATCCTCCTGACAGTTCTCTAAGTACTCATTAATTTCTTCACATGGAGGATCTAAAAGAAATATGTCATGACTACTTCCAAGATACTTGGGTAAAAAGAAAGCAAGCTCAAATTTGTCTTTATTGTGAAATTTTTTCATATATGAATATTCAAGCCATCCTAAGATCTCGTCACAAAAATGGGGATGCAAAACATGACTTTGATTAAATGAATATATCAATGGGAAACTCCTCATAGGAGGATTCGTGCAATCAATTGGATCATTGGTTTGAATGTTTCCTTCAATGAGATTAATCATTTCAAAAAGTGAAGCATAAACATTAAGATTCGAGCTAAGCAAAGAACGAATATGAAACTTAGAATGTTTGATCTCCATAAAATATAATGCATCGCCCTTTTCAACAATAAACTGTGTAAAATCATCTCGCAACATGTCCTTTTTCCATGTGAGTGATGGAAGTGAACAAGCATCAAATCTAGTTTTATCAATGTTATGCTGGGAATTAAATTCACCAAAATTTAGCATATCGAAAGTAAATGATTGTGGCGGAAAAGAGTAGTATGTTGTAGGTAGGATGTCAAGTCCAACAGAGTCTAGGAAGAGATCAGGATATAAAGAGTAAAAGGAATTAGAAATAAGCAGATGAAAAGAATCTCTTGAACTATGATAATCAACAACGGTATTCTCAAGACAATTCTCTTCACTTTCTTTAAGACTCTTACTCTGTTTTGGTGACGAATTCCTCAACATAATATGATCATCTGGATTTGCGTTTTGTGTGATAGATAATTCAAAATTTATGTGACAAGCATCTAGTCTTTCCTGTGAACAAAGTGCATTTTGAGGATGAAGGTTTAAAGTTTCTTCTTCTAGTTGCGTAACTTCTTCTCTAATCAGTTTCATAGGAGTACTAGAACATTCAAGAAGATTTTCGTTGCTTAAGTGTTCTTCAATGACTGATTTTAAGTGTTGATTAGAGCAAGAGTTACAAGAATGAGGGTATTCACCTTGAGCCGATAATGAATCTTCTTCTATACTAGTCTTAGACTAAAAATACAATGATTCAAAGGAAAAAACAATTTGGTTATCAACAAGAGCCTGATCAATAGATTCTACCTCCCTGTCTTGTTCAACATTATCGGAAGAATTTTTCTCTTCTTGCGAAGAAGATTGTTCTTGCATTTGAGTGATAGGATTTGCTATTGGTTCTTCATTCGTGATTGAACATGACTGGATGGAAGGGATGGAAGCATCATAGAAGAAATTTAATGCCAATGACATGTCATCGAGATTAAATTTACAGAGGATATGATAGACTTTTGTCAAAAAGCCTTCTGAAGATGGATCGTCATTGATTAGCGAAGTATGAAATTCTTCACATAATTGATCAAAATCATAAATTTCAAAAGCATTTAGACAAATTGAAACCAATCAAAAATGTGACATGCCAAAAAGGATTCAAACCAATGTTTGATCTGACCTCTAAAAGTAAAAGCAAACAGTCTGCATAAAACTCCTAAATCTGAGATGTCATGTTTGATGAATTTGCACCAAAACTTGTTAAGGTGGTCTTTAGCAAATAATTTTCCTTCACCATCAAAGGTGAGTTTGGATAAGCATGAGACTGTCTCGTTGGGAACATCGGGTAATGAGAAGTTAAAAGCATGTTCCAACACAGTGGTTTGGGGAGCCATGGGGAAAATTGAATACATTAAAAATAAAGGCTCCTACAAGGCCAGCTTGTCAGTCGGCCCTCCTTCTAGCGCCATTTGTTGACGGGAAAAATTGACCGTCCGTCAACTGGAAGAGTGGAACCGGTCCAGGGTTGTCTAATAACCCAAGTTGTTTGGGATGAACCACCCTGATAGGTTTAGCGGTTCTGTTAGCCGATCTAAGGTCCTAAGAAAACAAAAAGAAAACTACTCTAAACTAACTAATCTAACTAAAACTAACTATTAAAACAAACTAAAACAAAATTAACTATTATATATATACAATCTACTATCTAATACTATACTAACTCTAACTAATTAAATATCTAACTACTAACTGAAATAAATCTTATTCACAAAATGTACAATAATTACAATTTATAGATTTGAATAAAACCTGAAAAACTCATTGCATTATGTCCTAAGATAGTGAGAGATATTTTTTGTTGATTTTATAATTTTATGAACAAGAAATAAAACAAAAACTAACTAAACTAAACAACTAAAATGCTAACTCTAACTGCAAATATAAACTACACATATATCTAACTAAACTACTTAATTATACTAACAAATTAACCAACAAATAAATAACAAACTGACCTGGAGAAACGCTCCAGATTTGTCCCGCGTGTAATGATTGTCTCAGTTGATCGGAGGGAGGAAACCCACACCGAATTGCCCACTACCTTCTCGTAAACGGGAAGCTGTTGTGCTCTTCAATATGATTACAGGACAAACAAGACATAAAAATAACAACAATCTTATAATTTATAAATCTTCACAGTTAGATAAACCTGTATGCAAAGATCTATACATAATGATTCAATTAACGAAGAAGAGAAATCTGTCATTCATTAACTGAAACAAAGTAATTGTTGTTCGTTTTAAATAATGAAAGAGATCAGATTATGGATAACACATTAATTAAATCATATCATCATGCAATAGATTATGATAGCTAAAGTAGTCTATAATCAACTGCAAATTGATAAGCATAAACTTGAAACAAAAGATTGATATTATGAAAGCAAAAGTTGTAGCAATAACATCAACTCTAGTCTCAATTTGTATTAGAAATCCATAGCCTGGTTCTCCCACAAGTGAGGATTCCCCTTATTACAAAAAATAAGAAGTATTTAAAGACTTCCCACACGGTAAAACATCCCTGTGGGAATTATCAAAAACAGTTTACAAAAATCTGGGAATAATCTCCCCAAATCCCTAATTTTGCCTATGACTAATAACTCAAAACCATATCTAAACTGTTGTAGCATGCCCAATTGGTTAATGAAATTCGTGGGTACCTGTAAGTAGACAAAAAATACAGAAGTTTAGATAATGTTTATTGATAAAATTGGCAAAAAACTAATTCTGGCGATTCTGTAGCTAGTCTATTTTAAAAACAGAATCCATTTTAATCAATCCAAATCTAATAGAATTATATTCAAACTTTTAAACAAATATTTGATCAGTAAATCCACACAAAGCAAATCGCTCATGTCAGAAGTAGCCAAATCTATTTGCCAATTTTGAACAGACAGAAATCATAATTGAATCAATCAAATGATAACAAGATATGTACGATCTGTCACATAATTTTTATTTCCATTTCAGAGTAGACAGAATCAAAATCATTTCTTGAATTAATTTCAAACAAATCAGACCGGTCAAACAAATCTTTGATATGAATCAAATATGTCAATCCAAAGCTTGACAGAATCGCTTTTTAAAATTAAAACCAACAGAATCAAACTAACTCGGAAACAATTCAATATGAAAGCAACAAAATCATATCAATCAAAACATAGCTGAGTCCTGTTTTAGCAAAGAAATTCTCTGTACAGATCGAATTCAATCAAAGAAAAATATTCATTCAACACAAAACAAAAATCATTTTTTGGTAAATCAACAGGAATAGATGCTTCAGCTATCCACAAATCACTTCGAATCCAAACCAAATCAACAAGTTCGTTTTCTCCAACTGATATAACTGTATTAAATATAAACGATCATGCTAATCACTTGCAAGTCAAATCAAAATAGGAACGAATCAAAACGATTTGAGGCTGGCAAATCGTTATGAATTAACACTGTTTCCATGATTTTTGCAAATAGATCTTCAACATAGGTCGAATGTAATCCAAATCTAAGTGAAAACAAACCCCAATTCATTATATTAATCCAAGCAATTCATAAAACGAATTTGATATTGAAAACACATACCTGGGAGGATTGATCAAGGGTTCAAGAGTGTGAAAGGCTGGATAGGTGAGAGGGGTTCTGAGGCATAGGCCTGGAGAATTCATAGACATTTCATCAAATGCACACAGACCCAATACGTTCCCTTTAGCCATTGAGAGTATTTGAAAATTGACCTGAAAAACATGAGCTATATCTCTGTAACCACTCGATTTATGAGGAAACTGCCCGCAATGAAGGTAAAGGGGCTAAAAAAGGTTCTGGACTTTCAACGGTTTGATCTAATTCAAATCCGTTTGCCCAGAATCGCTCACGCAAAAACGTGACTTTGGGGGCAATTACGGGGGCAGTCTTCTTGGCAAAAATGAAACCAAAACTAACTCTGAGCACCATGGGGGTTCAATTCGCCCTACAGGAGCCAGGAGAGAACACACAGTGGACAAGGGTTTGGGTAGGTTTAACGCATGGTCGAATAACTCACAGGCTTACCCAAAAACTAACAGAGGTAACCCAGGAAAGGGAGAAGGCATTAATGCTCGAATGTGCGAGGTGGTGGAGCTATTTTGGCCCATGCAGAGCAGTCATTACTCACAGTACAACCGCCGGCGTGTTTAGCTATTCAACCCATTATGCATATGTGTTACAAAATATGCCATTTCAATCAACCAATGGATATATGGTATGTGGACCAAACATTTGTGCGAGCAAAGTTTTACCATAGTTTTAAAATCAAAGCAACAAATTGAAATCATACCAAGGGTTTAACCATATGAACTATGTGTTGCATAAAACGATTTATACCAAGGGTTTTTCCACAACACAAATGTGTTTTTGTGAAATCAATGTGCCAAGTGAATCGATCAAGAACATATAAATCCATATCACCAATGCATCATAAACTCGATCAAACGAATATCCCCATAGTCTTGTAAATGAAGTCTCATTAACAAATAAGAATATCAAAAGAATAATGATCTTAGAATCTTATCAATTGTGTAACGATAAATAAATTGGAAAATACGATGAGCATATAAACAAGAGCGATCATAACAATCTAATGACGTTTTTAATATGACTTCGAAAACCAGCATTTTCACGCTTGCAGTCGTGAAAACGAGAACCAAGGTAAGTGTGAAAACACATATAAAACAATGGTGTGGTTTTATTGGAAAGATTGCAACGAAATCAAATTTTGCAAAACACTAGTGTAGGCATCTTATAAGGACAGTATGAAAATGTGAATTAGCTGCCAACACCCTCTTGCTATTTTTACCAAGCCATCACTAAGTAACTCTTCTTAAAAAACATATTTTTGAAGATGTACATGCCCTGCACCACTACTTCCCGCGTACACATGCTTGATGCATCACTACAGATCATGTACATACACTAGATGCACCATTACAACCCACGTATACCCACAAATGTTTCAAAAATTAAAAATTTGCAAGGAATTCGTTGAGATTACGAGCTATTGGGTAGTTTTCCAACTGTCCCACTACCTATAGCCCATCACCCAACCGAATAACCATCCTTTTGTCATATAAAATGAGGTTTTGGGGTCTCATTCCTAACATAAGCATAAGAATAGTGAAACTCTGCCCGTTTCACATCCCCTCCTTGCCCTAAGAATTTGCAGCCACCTTGTGAGTTTTGTGCCAGAATTGTCCATTCTTGCCTTTTTCCTCTATCATAAGCCTATTCCATCCCCTAGAGAGAGGTTGAGAGGAGAAAGATACGTGGAAGTGCAGTTGGAGCTTGGTGAAGAGGAGCCTAGACTAGGTTCAAGGAGCATTCATGGATCTCATTGTAAGTAAACTTTGTGATATCAATAAAAGGAATACCTTTTTTGTCCCGAAATATGATGTGTTCAATCTTTATGTTTGATTTATGTTTTATACTAGCAACTAACCCACTAATTCATATATAATATGCATGTTCGTAATTCCTTGTCTATCTATTTGTGAATGCAGGTCAGCCTTGGGAGGAGACTTGTAGTCAGTGGAGCAATCGAACATGAAAGGATCGACACTAGACATGGAGTTTAAGGTAGAGTTACCGGATCTTTTCACTTTGTATTTTATGCATGAATGTGGGGTATATTCGGGGTAGTTATTAAAAACTAGGAGACTTTTAGATGGTTAGATCCGCCTACATGTTGAACCCTAGTGTATTCCATAGGGGGGTTTTCCCGCTATAGCATCTATTGTAAGCGCAACGCAAGCTTGAGATGAATTGTAGAAAGAATAATAAAGAAGCCAACAATTGTGGACTTAGCCCAAAGTTTGGGTGAACCACGTTAACCTCTATGTCTTAATATCTTTTTATGTGATTTTTCATGAATTTTCTACTTATGCATAACTAGATGTAGATGTGTGTAGTGGATGATTGATGCACAATAAAGATAAATGTTACAATGAATATTTTATGTTGCAACCTATGTCACAATGACGTTGCATAATTAAAGTTACTAATTAATCAAGTGATAAGGGACAAAGAATATGGTGCATAAGGAAAACAACTAAGAATGAACATGTTAATGGCCTCACATCCCCTCATACCTGCAAAAACTTGGTTCCTATAGCCCCAATAGATGCCTCGGGTGAGACTTAACTTGCATGCAGGTTATGTTGAAAGGATCGGTGTCTATAGGGTTTGTTGGTTAGATAACTTGAACCTAGGGTCTTACAACCACAAGCCAACAAATAGTTATGTTGGAGAGATCTATGATTGAAGGAATTTTCTAGAGGCCGACTAAGAAAGAGATCGTTGAATGGCTAGAAAGGAAGGAACGAGAATTTTCTCAGAAAGAGAATAGAAACCCTCGGATTTTCAATGAGAAATGGATGTAAACGTATGTGTACATAAAGATGCATGAAATTTTATTTGGTGAATTTTAAATTATCTTAACTTAGTGGTTAGAAACATTAGTGGAGAATAATAGAAGGTACCAAACTACAGTGCCAAGGAACTAGACTCTTGATTGGGTAAGACAATTAAACTCTATAAGTAAGAATACTTCTCATGTAGTTAATTTATGGTTGAAAAATATAGTGGGAGGTTATATTACAAAATTTGCAGTAGATTGTACCTAGTCATACAGTGTTGCAAAGAGGGATTTATTTAAAGGTCCACACAGAAGGTTTATGAAATCATTGGGTACTTGGATAAATATTCTTGTGTGGAAATGTGTCATGATGATGGAGTTTGATTTCTAAGGGGATTTGTGAACATAGGGGAACTGGGGGATCACTAGAGGATAGTCTGAATCTAGGGAAGAATGAAGGAAGAAATGCATAAGGAAGGGAGGGACTGAGGATGCATAGAAATGAATAAGGTGTATTAGAAGAGGAAGACAAGTTTGGAATACTATGCAATGGAAGAAGGTACAAGAGGTGGAAGACTTGGGTTGAGAAAGGAGAGATGTATAGTGAGACTGAGGGAAGGAACCATGTGCAATAGTTCATATCATTGAGATACCACAGGTAGAAGTAGAGGAAGAGGATTCTTAATGTAGTCCTATAATAGAAGAACCAGTAAGTCCTACTCAGACTTGATCCTATGTCAAATCCACAACCTCGTGTGTGTCACCTAGATCGGAAACAACATTTGAGTATTTTTCAAAAGAACTTATAGTTAGCTAAGGAAGACAGAGTAGCAGTAGCCAGAGTAGTGGAAGTAGTGCATCAAGTCAGAGTCAACCAACATCGTCGAGGGGAGGTACTACACAAAAAATCATGGCAGGGTTGGACAACACACTAAGACTTCCTAAGTTGTAGGGAGTTGGGTCGGAGGATTCGGAACAACATCCATTCATATGTGAAATAATTTAAGCCATGAAGAATTTATAGGATGAAGCTGTAAATATTATGCAATTGGAAATAAAATTTAGAGACTGTGCATTAGTATGGTATATGAATTTGCATAGTACCACACCTATAGGACAAGCAAGGAAATTATCAGAAATTAGACAAGCATTGTTGAAAGAGATCAAGAATCCAAAGTATGAGTTGTAGTATATCACAGAGATGAAGGAAATCAAACATGTGCAGAATGAGTCAGTTTGGGACTATGATCAAAGGTTTAAGGATTTGATGGGTAGAATGAATTTCTAGATCCTTGATCAACAACACAAATAATGGTTTATTGCAAAACTTCTACCACACATTCACAAGTCGTTGATTCATCAGAAGATTGCATCATAGCCTAAAGCTCTGGAGATTGCAATGAAATTGTAATCAGCTTCTGTAGGAGATGGTGGGGGGAATGGCACAAGTTCAAACATAGTTAGCTTCCTTAACAATTCAATTGGAAAAACTGACAAAAAGGCAGGAGAAGTGGGAACAAGTTTGGTGTACCAAATGTAGGACTGAAGGATACCAAAGGACGAATTCCCAACATTTGCACATTATTTAGAGATTGGAGCATTGAATCCATTACCAGGAGGGGGATACTTTGAAATACATAAGAAATGGGGACATAATCCCACTGAGTTTCCATTACTGCAGAAATACCAGAGTACGCCAAGGAACTTATTTTGTAACTTTTGCAAGTCATTCATGCATTAAGAGAAGGATTGTCGCACATTCAATTTGATGAGAGAGCGCACTTCAGATATGTGTAGGATCTAGGAGGAGAATCTTGTGACAAAAGGAGGTGGTCCATAGTATAATAATAAGAGAGGATTTAATTCAGGAAACTGAGAAGGATTTGGTAGAGGTCTAGGTAGAGGACCAATAATATGTTATAATTTTATTCAACCATGACACTTAGCTCATGACTAATCGAATCTGTGTACAACCTACACATGTTGTAGAGAACTAGATCATGTGACAAAATGTTGTCCTCAACCTCTTGTGAAATGGCAAACAAGAAGGAATCAAAACCAAAACCCAAACAAGAATGTACAAAAGATATCAGCCGAGAAACACAATGAAGGACCTAGAATAGAAGTTGTTACACGCAGAGGAGATAGAAAATGGGATGATGTGATAAATAGAAGGAAGTAGGTTGATCAATGGGTAATGAAATCAACATGACCTATGACAACATTTGACCCTTAGAAAGAGAAGGATAAGTATCAGAGGGAAATAAAAGAGATACTAAGACTGGATTGGGTAGCATCAGCATCATCTGCACCTCCTATCTGTGATCATACTATACCAGAAAAGATGCTTGAGAAGATAAGTAATCTAAGAGAATTTATGAGAAGTTGCATAGAATTGATGAAAGATGAAACTGCATTGAATGAACTATGTGAAATGATTGACCATTGCGCACAAGAAAGGGAAATTTGTGTTGCACAAAGGGTAATGAATCAGGTACTACGTAAAAAGAGGACCAATGGAGAGTTCAAATTAAGCACACAGATTGGGGAATATGATGTGGATAAAATTATTTTAGACTTAGTTTTTTATGTAAATGTGTTACCAAAGCAGACATGGGAAATGATGGGGAAACCCAAGTTGTGTTTGTTGGACAATTAGTTTGGATAGTTGGTTTTCATTGATTTCAACCCTTAGAGATTGATGCAAACCCTTGGAGAAGTCTGGAAGCCCAAGAGATGTGGTTGAGATAGATGGATAGTTAGTTGTCATTGATGGATTGGTTGATGTCAACATATGTGTTGGGTGCATTTGATGAAGTCTACATGTATCCCTGAAGGTATGGTCATGGAACCCACAGTTGATCGAGGAATAAAGACATGAACATTAGTGTATTTGAAAGTAAGACTATCATAGATGAGTATTACACATCATTTTGTTTTTGATGATATATGGTACGCCACGTAGTTCCTCATGGTTGAGGAGATATGTCTTTGTGAAGTTGGAGGACCCTAAAATAATCATCTAGAAGTTCCTAGAAGGTCAACAAAGATGTCAATTATTTTAGACGCTCCTAAAAAGTCATCAAGAAGTTTGCTAGTCAAAATGGTTGCAACTAGAAGTTAATTATGGGTAAAGTTGTTGAAAAAAGAAAATAATTAAAAATAAATTAGTTGCAACACGAAATTGTGGGTTTATTAATTATGGGTAAAGTAGTTGCAACAAGAAGGTGGGTTAGCCCTAGAAGAAGGAAGATGGATAAAATAGTTACAATATGGCCCATAAAGGAAGGCACTTGGGAAGAATAAATAAGAGATCAAGAGAATCCCATTAGCACCTATTGAGCACATTGAATATCTATCTTGTGAGAGGTTATTGACATGTACTCATTGAAATATCTGAGGTAGCTACATAAATTCAATAGTTCTGTAGCCGCAGGTTTTGGTAGTGGAAGAAATTCAACATCTCTATAGCCATGGGTGATTCTATAGCCATAGGTTTTGGTAGCTACATAAAGTGGAAGTTTCGGTAGATGCGGGTAGTTCTGTAGCCATAGGTTTTGGTAGCTACAGAAATTCGACAGTTCTATAGTCACGAGTGGTTTTGTAGCTGCAGGTTTTGGTAGCTACAAAAAGTGGTAGTTCTAGTAGATGCGGGTGGTTATTTAGCCACATATTTCGGTAGCTACAAAAAGTGATAGTTTCAGTAGCTGTGGGTGGTTTCGTAGCTACAAGTTTTAATAGCTACATAAAGAGACAGTTTCGGTAGCCGCAGGTGATTTGGTAGCTGTAGCAAGTTGGTAGTTCGGTAGATGCATCAGAGTTGTAGATTGGAATTGTTTTAGTTATTGCATGGTATGGTACATGTATTAATGATGATGCAATAAGGTTTCTATAGGATTAAAGGTATGTCTATATCCATATTTTTAAGGTTATATCTTGGTGATGGTATGGTACATGTTAAGGTTATATCTTGGTGATGGTATGGTACATGCTTGGTGATGTTAGCACATGATGAGACACATCTTTGTGATGTTATGGTTCATGGTTTGATGCATGGTTTCAAAAATGGTTGAGGCACATATCTTGATGATGATATGGTGCATTGTTAGAGGCACTTATTGGTGATCTTGGTATATGTTTGGTACATGAATAGGGGCATTATGTGGTGATGTTATGCATATGGTTTGAGATATACTTTTGGTGATCGTGGCATGAGTTACATGCATTTGTGAGTGGATCTGGTTGATGATTAAATAGTGGAAGTGACAGGTTGATGTTTTAGTATCAATGGCAGTGACAGTTTGACATTGACAGTGACAGGTTGACAATGGCAGTGATTGTGGTACTGATAATTGGTCTACACTTATATTTCAAGGCGATATGATAGGGCAAGGGAAGGGGGTCGTAGCCTCCTTTCAGTTGGTGATGGAGAATTAGGGAGTTGGATCTTCCTTCAGGTCGGAGCCTGTAAACTATGGGGTTGGATCTTCCTTCCAGTTGTAGCTGGTAAATTAGGGAGTTGGAGCTTCCTTGAGGTTGGAGCCTAAGAATTAGGGGGTTGGAGCCTCCTTCCATTTGGAGCTGGAAAATTGGGAAGTTGGTGCTTCATATGAATGTATTTATTCTGACATATAAGAAAATCATTCTATGTCTTTCTCCCACATTGGTTTTCCATGTAAATCTTGGTGTACTTTGTATCTGTGATTATTTTACTATGCATTGTTGATTTATATTGTCGATGATATACTAAACATATATGATAAATTGTTGAATGGTAACCGATCAAGTTAATGTTTATATGATTTGATTATACATTGTGATGGAAAGTGGTTAAAAGTGATAAAAGTGTGCATACGGATTCACCCCCCATCTAAGTATTCCAACAATTGGTATCAAAGCCAGCTCCTTCAGGAAATAGTTTAACCACTTGAAGGTAGATCATGGAGAGAAAAAATATGTATAAGAATGGAATACCACAGTTTGATGGAAAAAACTATGCATTCTAGAGAATAAGGATGAAAACATATGTACAAGCACAGGGATTTGATGTTTTTCAATCAGTAGTAGATGGATAAAAAGAGCCCGCTAGTCCTCCAATAGATAACGATAGAAAGAAACTTAGTCAAAACAATTTGAGGGACAAAAATTCTATCCTGAATGGTCTGGTTGATTCACTATATGTCAAACTTATTCATTGTGATTCTGCAAAGGAAATTTGGGACAAACTTTAGAATGTTTATGAAGGAGATTCCAAAGTTAAGGAAACAAAGCTTCATACTTATAGAGGTCAATTTGAACAGTTGAAAATGAAGTAAGATTAATATATTACAACTTAATTCTTACAAGTTGATGAAACAATGAACACAATTAAATGATTGGGAGAAGAAGTTGATAAATCTATAATTGTTCAAAAGGTATTGATATCTCTTCCAATGAGATTTGATCCTAATATTTCAGCACTAGAAGAAAGAGTAGATCTAAGTATGATAAGCATGGATGAGGTACATGGAATATTTGCAGCTTATGAAATGACAACAAATCAGGAAAATCCATCCAAGACAGAAGCAATATTGAAATCATCCAACAAGACAAATAAGAAGAAAAATCCTGATTCAAAGCCAAATTGCAATTGTAGTGATGATTCAGACGAGGATGAAGAAATAGCCAACTTCGTAAGGAAGTTAAAAAAAGGAACTGAAAAGTACAAAGGTATGTTTCCCTTAAAATGTTTTAATTGTGGTAAAATTGGTCATTTTGCAAATAAGTGTCCTTATGCTAAGAAGTCAGATAGTGATGAAGAAGATGATCCCAAGAAATAAAAGAAATATCAAAGGGGAAATAAAAGGAAATTGTTCAAGGAAAATCTCTACTCAAGAGAAGACAGTGCTTCATTTGATGAAGATGATGTAAGCAATAGTGACTCAGAGAGAGTACTCTTTACGGTTATGGAAAATAAGAAAATAAATATTGAAAGTGAAGAAGAAGGTGAAGTGGATATTGAGGCAAAATTAATCAGTGCTTTAACTAAGATGAAAAAAGAAAGGAATAAAAACAAATCATTCAAAGAATAAAACATATTCTTGAAAACCCAACTTGAAGAAGGTAAGAGAAAGGAAGAAGTTATCCAGATCCAGATGATAAAGAAAGAAAAAGAGTGTGTGAAGCTTGAAAAAGAAATCCTGACATTGAGAGTTGAAGTCAACAATCTCAACAAGAACTTGAAAATTTCTCAAGTGTTAGAAACATTCTCGATGGTCAAAGGCCATTCAGTGGAAAATTTGGACTAGGATACAAGGATGTTCCTTTTGACCAAGGTTCAAGCTCCATGACGAAAGCAATGGAAAAAAAGAGTTCTGCATAAGTTCTTAGAGGAAGGAATCATGGTCAACAAGAATCATAAATGAATGAATATAGAATACCTTCTACATTTAGGTAGAAAATAAATTTCAATCATCATCAACAAAGATACAAATCCAGAAGGACTACACCACAAACAAGATCATTCACTCCCATGTATGTAAATTTATTTTGTGGTCATTCTTGTAATTGTACTAAATTTGGACATAAAGATGGATATTGCAGGGCTTATGAAATAAATGTTCAAGCAAGAAATGATTATGTGGATCCCAATAATATTGAATGTTATAAATGTCACAAATATGGACACGTAGCTCGAAATTGTATAAGCATGATAGAGCCTCCCATGAAGGAAAACATTGATGTCATATATAGGAAAGTTTGGAGAAGAAATGAAAAACAAGAAGAGAAGGTGAATGAAGACCAAGTCCCATATATCATACTGAAATTATTTATAGCAACACAAGATCATAATGAATTCATAGGCCAAGAGGAAGATGAAAAAATTTATAAAGATGATGAAGTCAAAATTCAGAAAGAAAATGAAAAGAATGTTAGAACTCAGGAAGAGGATGAATAGGAAGATGATGAATCCACAGACGAAGAGGATTATTAATCTGCATCAGAGAAGGTATTTTCTGAGCCACTCGAATTTGAGACTCCAAGTGAATATGAATATTGAATAGGGGGAGTTAGTGTAGTAGCTACTACAAATCAGAGAACCATCTTTTGATCAGGTTGAAGTATTTGTAGAGACAGATAGAAAAACTGTAGAATGACAAATTGATCATTTGATAAGTATTATTCCCATGCATATATTAGTTTTCATTTACAAAAGAATATTTTTATGATTATATTCCTTCAGGTAGACATATCTTTAGTACAAGTTGTTCCGGACATGTAGAGTTTGATTTACAGATAGAGTAGATCAGTGGACACATTTGATTCAGTTGTAGCTATGAATCTGTCATGATAGTACACTGATAGATGGGTTATCATTATGGACAATTGAGTAGCATAGTTATGGACAACTTATGACACATGGACAAATATGGATCATTATAAGGTACATAAAACATGGGTCAGAGAAAATGCATAGTTGTGTATCAGTGGAATCAGATGAAATCAATTGGTCACATAAATGCAAGCAGTGAAAGGCACAACAAAAAATGGAAAGAGAAACCTTCAACATAATTTATATCATCAAAGGAACATTGTTGAACAACATGGTCATGAAAAATCATTTGAAGTCAAGAAATTTTAAATGCTTTTATATATATATCAGAGAGTTACAAGAGGAAGCACCAATGGAAAATTAACAAGCATTGGAAGATAGGAAAGGAAACACTTACAGGTAGCCCTACATTGATTTACATGACATCTTATAGAGAAGTCAAGGGAAGAGAAATCATCAAATAAAAATATCCAAAACAAAATATTAGAAGCATGCAGATAGGGGGAGACATACCGACATGGGGAGTTATCCTTTTTCCCATGATGTCAAAGGAAGAGAAAGAGAAGGTATATTTTTCACGGGAAGTCACATAAGGAGAGAAACATTTGAAGAAAAAGAACAATGACATGGAGAGAGAGAGAGAGAGAGGGGGGGAGAGAGAGAGAGAGAGAGAACATATGCATGAATATAGGGGGAGAATCCCCAAGGAGATAGATCCTTTGCCATTTATTTCAAAGGGGGAGAGTGAGAAACATTGATGAGGAGCAATGGTCACAGGGGGAGCATAAGTGTTGGAGCATCTATATCACCATCAATGTTTCCATAAATGCCAAAGGGGGAGATTGTTGGACAATTGGTTTGGGCAATTGGTTGTCATTGATGTAAACCATTGGAGATTGATGTCAACCCTTGGAGAAGTCTAGAAGCCCTAGAGATTTGGTTGAGATAGATGGATAGTTATTTGTCATTGATGGATTAGTTGATGTCAGCATATGCGTTGGGTGCATTTTATGAAGTCTACATGTAGCCCCGAAGGTATGGTCATGGATCCCACAGTTGATCGAGGAATAAAGACATGAAATTTAGTGTATTTGCAAGTAAGACTATCATAAATGGATAGTATATGTCATGCCATTTTCAATGATATATGGTAGTCCATGTAGTTCCTCATGGTTGAGGAGATATGGATTTGTAAAGTTCAAGGACCCTCAGAGAATCATCTAGAAGTTCCTAGAAGGTCAACAAAGAAGTCAATTATTCTAGAAGCTCCTGGAAAGTCATCAAGAAGTTTGCTAGTCAAAGTGGTTGCAAATAGAAGTTAATTATGGGTAAAGTTGTTGCAACAAGAAAATAATTAAAAATAAATTAGTTGCAACAAGAAACTGTGCGTTTACTAATTATAGGTAAAGTAGTTGCAACAAGAAGGTGGGTTAGACCTAGAAGAAGGAAGATGGGTAAAACTGTTACAAGATGGCCCCTAAAGGAAGGCACTTGGGAAGTATAAATAAGAGATCAAGAGACTCCAATTAGAACATATTGAACAAATTTAATATTTATATTGTGAAAGGTTATTGGTAGGTACTCATTGCCATATCTAAGGTAGCTGCATAAGGTCAATAGTTTTGTAGCCGCAAGTTTTGGTAGTGGTAGAAATTTGACAGTTTTGTAGCCTTGGGTGGTTCTGTAGCTGCAGGTTTTGGTAGCTACAGAAAGTGGCAGTTCTGGTAACTACGGGTATTTCTGTAGCTGTAGGTTTCGGTAGCAGTATAAATTTGATAGTTCTATAGCCATGGGTGGTTCTGTAGCCGCAAGTTTTGGTGGCTAAAGAAAGTGGCAGTTCTAGTAGCTACGAGTGGTTTTGTAGCCACATGTTTCAATAGCTACATAAAGTGGTAGTTGTGGATGGTTTTGTAGCTACATGTTTCGATAGCTAAGAAAGTGACAACTTCTGTAGCCATGGGTGATTTGGCAGCTGCAAAAAGTTGGTAGTTCAGTAGCTGCATCATAGTTGAAGATTGGAATTGTTCCAGTTGTTGCATGGTATGGAATAGGTCTTGATGATGATGCAGTAATTTTGCTACATGATTAAAGGTATGTTCATCTGCATATTTTGAAGGTTATATCTTGGTGATGGTATGGTACATGTTAAGGTTATATCTTGGTGATGGTAGGATACATGTTAGTTATATCTTGGTAATGGTATGGTACATGATTGGTGAAGTTAGCACATGATGAGACACATCTTGGTGATGTTATGGTTCATGGTTTGATGCGTGATTTGAAACATGGTTGAGGAATATATATTGATGATGATATGGTGCGTTGTTAGAGGCACTTGTTGGTGATATTGGTAAATGTTTGGTACATGAATATAGGCATGATGTGGTGACGTTGGGCATATGGTTTGAGATATGCTTTTGGTGATTGTCACATGAGTTGCATGTAGTTGTGAGTGGATCTAGTTGATGATGAAATAGTGGTAGTGACAAGTTGATGGTTTAGTATCAATGGAAGTGACAATTTGATAGTGACAGGTTGACAACAACAGTGATAGTTTGAAAGTGGTAGTGATTGTGGTAGTGACAGTTGGTCTACATGGATATTTTAGGGCAACGGGATGAGGCAAGGAAAGGGGGTTGTATCCTCCTTCTGTTTGGAGCCAATAAATCAGGGATTTGGATCTTCCTTCAGGTTGCATCCTATAAATAAGGGGTTGGATCCTCCTTCTAGTTGGAGCTAGAAAATTGGGAAGTTGGTGCTTCCTATGAATTCATTTATTTTGACATATAAGAAAATCATTTTGTGGTTTTCTCCCACATTGGGTTTCCATTTAAATCTTGGCGTACTATGTATATTTAATTATTTTATTATGCACGATTGATTTATATTTTTGATGATATACTAAACATAGATGATAAACTATCGAATGGTAACTGATCAAGTTAATGTTTATATTCTCTGATTATACATTGTGATTGAAAGTGGTTAAAATAGATAAAAGTGTTCATACTGATTCACCCCCCTTCTCAGTATTCCAATAGATTTGGTCTCCTATCTAGTTAAGATTGGAAAACCAACACAAGATAGTCTTGATTGGACATTTAGCATGAGTACTTGTGAATATAGATGGGGTGCACAGTCTAGCATATTTAGAAGTCATCGAGATCAGGGATGATAGTCATCCATATCCAACACTGATCGGGTTTAAATGAGCCTTTGGAAATCATGTTATCATTAATATGAAAAGAAAGGAAATGATATTTAAGGTAGGAGACTTGAAGGTTACTGCAATGTTGGATCCGACAGAAGGAAATAGGTACATAGAGCCAGCGAGAGGGAACAAAATTGACAACTTGTATAATATGTCTATATGGATGGATGACTATGTTAACACCATGAAAATGGTGCACTAAGTTGGAGAAGCATTAGATCATGTGCGTCAAACTTAGAGGAAGGTTTGGAGCATTGGTAGCATAGGATGCATGAAGTATCCACTAGATGATGTGCACACATAACTCGATTGATGGATTGGAACATAGTTATGTGATCCACCCAAGTATCATGGATTGACTGATATAAGCTTGTTTGTAAAGGCGTTTGAGTTGCAGGTACTAAACAACAAAGGTTGTTGGCATTAGATGTTGTCTTGAAGGCCACTCCAGCTAGATGGTGGGATGCACACAAAGAGGGAATGGAAGACTGCTCATAGTGTAGAAGCTTGATACAAGTGAGATTTGGTACCGAGGCGGAGTATATTATGCATAAATATGCAGGAGTGAGTGATCTAGTAGATCATGTTGGTGCAAAGACATATGAAGTTCAATTCTGAAGAAGAAATGGAAGCACAAGTTTATACATACTTTGGATAAAATTCCTAATAACTGGTACTTGGAACTAGAAATGCATAGAGAAACAACAAATCAGGATGAGCTAATTCAAATTTTTACGGTAACATTTACTTTTTAACATGAATCTCCAATAGTATATGTGACTTTATAGGTCATTAGAAACAATATTTTCTCAAAAGAAGGGCCAATGGAGGTAGTACCTATGTGTAGCGCGCACAGAGCTTCTATGATTTTCCATGAGTTACTGGAATGTTACAATATGGCTAAGGAAGAACATGATGAGGAAGATCCAAGGAATATACAAGTAAATGAAAAAGAGGGGGAATGTGCAGTAGAAGGACCAGATATTGAATTTGTTGCATATTCACAACTAGTAAAGACATAGAAGGTAAATATTGGGATAGAAGAAAACCCAAAGTTTGCACAGATAGGTAATTATTGGAATGATGAAATAATGACGAAGATTGCATATTTACTATGCAAGTATCATTACCTATTCCCAAATACTTTCTCAAAGATGAAGGGGATAGTTGGTGAGTTAGGATAAATAAAGATCCTTTTGAAACTAGAATCTAAATCAGTGAGACAAAGGCTCTACAGGTTAAATCCTAAGTATAAAGAGAAGGTGAAAGAAGAGATAGACTGAATGTTGGAAGCATGGATTGTTGAACCAATGGTGGAATAAGAATGGATAAGTCGAATCGTAGTGCAAGATAAGAAGACATGGGGAATCAATGTTTGTGTAGACCTAAGGAAGTTGAATGACTTATTCCTGCATGATCCATTTCCAATACCATTTATAGATGAAGTTCTAGAGAATGTAGGGGGTTAGGAGGCTTATTCTTTCACAGATGGATTTTTTAGGCTATCATCAGATTAAGATTGCATAATAAGACATGTATACGATTACTTTTGCAACAAATTGGGGAATTTGTCAGTACACAGTGATGCCTTTGGGATGAAGAATGCACCTGGAATTTTTTCAATATTAGTTGTAGCATCTTTTAAGGAATTTATTCATAAGTTCCTTGAAGTGTAATTAGACAATTTTACTATGTTTAGTGTATTGAAGGATCACATATAAGTACGCAGGTTGATGTTGGATAGATGTAGACAATTTCAGATTTCACTGGATTTGAAGAAATGTATTTTCTTCATGTCTTATAGAATTTTGTTGGGATATGTGGTATGTAAGCAGAGATTGTTAGTGGATCCTACCAAGATTGCAGTGATTTTGGATTTACAACTACCCACCTCAGTCAGACAGTTGAGAGAAACTCTGGGTCATACAAGAAATTGTAGGAAGTTCATTGAGGGTTATGAGAATATCACAACACCCTTGGAGAAGTTGTTGAAGAAAGAATCTAAGTTCCAGTGGAATAATGATTGTCAGAAAGTCTTGGATACATTGAAGCATAAATTAGTGACCACGTTGATTTTGATCTTCCCAGATTGGAAGGAGTTCCATGTTCATGTATATGTGTCTTCCATAGCTTTAGGTGCAATATTATATTAGCTAAGAAAAGGAGACATAGACCACCCAATCACATTTGCAAGAAGGAATTTGTCAACAACATAAAATAATTACAATACCACAGAATGAGAAGGGCTGGAAATGGTATATGCGCTGCAAAAGTTTAAACATTATTTACTGGGGTCTCACTTTAAGATGTATACAGACCATTCTGCACTAAGATACTTAGTGAAAAATCCAGTGATGGGGGGGGATAATATGTAGATGGTTATTATTGTTTCAAGAATATGATTTTGAAGTTGTTGTGAAACCAAGGAAGTTGAATGTTGGACCAGATCACTTATCAAGCATACTATCAGGAGAAGATGCATGGAATCTGGATGACAACTTTCCATATGCACAGTTATTTTCAGTTAAAATGGTGAACTACTACTTCATAGACATTGTGCAATTTTGAAGTACATGAATGGCCCCATCGGACATGATAGTTGTGCGGAAGAAACAATTGTGGTTAAAGCAGTGGACTATCATTTAATTGCAGGGAGCTTATACAAGTTAGGTGTATATGGAATACTGTGATTATGTGTGTTAGAGCATGAAAGGACAATGATACTCTCCGAAGTGCATGAAGGAATTGCAGGAGGACACTATGTAGGTAGAGTAATAGTCTAAAAAAAATTGTGCATAGGGATTTGGTGGCCCACACTTCATAAGGATGCTAAACAATACTATTAGACATGTGATGTTTGTCAAAGGGTGGGAAAGCCATCTAGAAGGGATGAGATGCCTTTACACCCGTATGTTACATTGTAGGAATTTGATAAATGGGGAATAGACTTTGTTGGCCTGATCAATCCACCAACGAGAAGATCATGAGCTAAGTATATAATTACTACAACATAATATTTGACTAGATGGGAAAAAGCAACACGATTCATAGACTGCACTGCGGAGATCACTGTGAGGTTTGTATTTGAGAATGTAGTCACACGATTTCGATTCCCACACATTTTACTCAATGATCAAGGAACACACTTCCTAAATAGGATGATTACAACATTGACTGACGAATTTCAAATTCATCATTAGAAGAGTATGTCATATCACCCTCAGGCCAATGGGACAGTAGAAACTTTTAATAAAATTATGCAGAATTCTCTGAAAAATATATGTAATGTAGGAAGAGATGATTTATGGTCATATAGGAATACAATTAAAATGTTGAAAGGACAAACACCTTTTAGGTTGGTCTATGGGAAATAAACAATAATGTCAATGGATTTTATTATACCCAGTCTGCACATTGCATTGATTACTACTCTTTCAGACCTTGACACAGTAGACGAGAGATTTTCATAGTTAGTACAACTTGAGGAAGATCGATTTGTCGTAGGATTCCATCAACAAGTTTAGAAGGAAAGAGAAAAGGCATGACATGACATATTAAACAAAAAAAAATTCAAGTGGGGGACTTAGTATTTCTATATGACAGTAAGTTCATGAAGCATCCAAGAAAGTTTCAAATGCATTGGTTAGGACCATATGTGATTAAGCATGTAACGAAGATAAGAGTTGTGCATTTGGAAACACTGAGTGGAGAATTCCTTACAGGAATGATGAATGGCAGTCAATTGAAACTTTATAAGGATCTTTGTATTATTGTAGTGTACTATAGTAGGAAAAAGAAAAAGAAAAAGAAAAACTACAAAAAGGAAAAAGAACAAAAATATAAAGAGAAAAAGAAACAAAAAGAAAACCAAAGGTAATAAAACACCTACACAGAAAAAGTGAGTGTTGTACAAATAAAAGAAACAACACAATGATAGTTAGGTGCAAACAAAAGAGCGTGTGGAATAGGACTGTAATGGTCGTTAAAGGCATTAAAATGTTGTAAACAATGATTAAAGAGTATTGATGACAGGTCATAAAGATGACGCATAGCCATAAATGGAAACCACTGCCGAAGATCATGACAGACTGGCAGTACGAGGTACAAATATAACAAATGATATGGTAATAAAGAAACATTAAATCAAGCATTCATCACACCACTGGTGGATAAGAAAATTAATTCAAGCATGAAGGGACATGGACAACTGGAAAAGGGGCACAAAATTCATGAAGAGTCAACAAGTATTGGTTATTGTCACTTAGAGTTGCATGTGAGTAAAAAATAGCTGAGAGATATATTACAAAGCCGAGAATCATATTCTATAGCTGACAGAAAAACCTAGAGTCGAAGCAGTTTATAGAAATGGAACCACCAAAAACAATGACACTTGTACCAAAGAAAGCTCAAACAAGAGCGCAACCAGTAGAACCAGAGGTTGAGGAAACGCCATGAGCATCATCATCAAAGCCGAGGTTTCCCTGATACTACATTTTTCCAAGGAGGGACAATGCCCCACTAGTAATATTACAAAAGACTCCTTACTATGAATTGGGGACGTTTGACATCCTAGATGGGATCATCGTGGACATAGACATGCTAGGGAGGGTGTCACAACTCAAATATGTGGACCATGATATTACAGACACATCGAAGTTCCTTGAACTTGTGCCAAAACACTACTTGGAACTGAGGAAAAATCCAACAATAAACCAGAGCATACCTATGCCAAAGGTATGGGCAAGAGGATTGGAGAAAGTAGACATACTAAACCAGTTCGACATTCCACATTTTGGCAGGAGCAACGAGGAGAATGCATGGGTCAAGCTTCTCTTAACATGTGTGCATGGCTAATATTTGTGGCTAGAAAGGCCCATTTTGATAGATACATACCTAATTGCAAGGATCATAGGATTACGAACATAGGGAAAAGATCCAAACTCTCTGTTTGCAGAAAAGAAAACTGATAGGACTCTGTCATAGGCAATTAGGGAAATTTTCATACAATTAGAGGTGTGCATGGGTTGGATGTGCCAAGCATATGTGACCCAATAGTGAGGCTTTCCACATAGGACTCAATATGCAATTTACCAATGAAATGATGAAAATACCCAGTGCCATCGGGAGTGATAACTGTGGTGGAGAAGTGCATTGAAGGGGTGTCCATGAGATGAGCGCCTTACTTATTGAACCAATTCCTCCTCAACTACATAGAAGCACATGATAGGGGCATGGAGTTCCATTATCCATGGATGCTAATTTTGATTTTGTTCGCAAGATGGGAAGACCTGGAGGATGTGTAGTTCTTGGGACTCCGAGGTAAGCCATGCTTAGCAGCTAAGTACCAAAAATTATGGTACACATCTAATAAAATAAGACATATTGACACTAATTTCGAGTTCTTCCTGTACGATGAGAGGATTTGGCACTGCATCAGGAATACACCATGCATTTCACAACAAGTGGTAGATGCATACACCCCGGTTGTGTGGTTCAGGGAAAACTAGCACCATATTTATGTATAGGTGAAGAAGGACCCAAGAGAAGAATGGGTCCAGATGAAGTATAATATCACGAAAGAATATATCCACCTAATCATGCAGGATTGTGATCTAGATTGGAATATTCCAGCAGATGAAACGGAGACTAAACACCAGAAAAATAACACAAATGAACAGGGTGATGACCAAGACAGAGACACAAAAGGCACATAGGAAATAGGCCTAGAAGTAGGAGAGAAAATGGAAGACAATTATAAGGGGCCAAGAAAATCCTTACGCAAGAAGAGAAAATTCCACAGAGTACCGACTATTTATGCTCTAATAGATTATGACATTGACCGAATTGGCTATCAAGTGAGAGATGTCACTGAGGAAGTAGTTGAGAAAGAATCACACAAACAAGATGAACTGCACCAAAAAGTGCAGGCACAATTAACAAAATTTCAACAACTATTGGAAGCAACAAGGATAACACCAGATCACATGTTAGATGAAAGACCATCAATAGTCCCAACTAGGGAGGCAGGGGCCACAAACTCTCACTTTTCAAATGTGGCAACAGGGTGTAGAGTGTTGAAGATCTCATTATATGCAATTGAGTTCCCAACACCTAAGATGCAAGAACATGTACAATGACTAAGTCACATGGACTTACTCGTTTCACAGATTCCCATAACAGTACTACAGTGCTTGCACATTGGTATTGCGCAAGAGATACAGTTTCACGTAGAGTCATCATCAACTGAATTGGAAAAGGTAGCAGTGAAGAATACAAAGCTTCAACAAGAGTATGCAATTGCCTTAAAGGAGAAAACCGCGGCTGGGGAAAAGGCTGACAGGATATTAAAGGAGAAGATCGAGGCTGAGGAAAAGGTCGACAGGATGTTGAAGGAGAAGAGAGAGGTTGAGGAGAAGACCAAGAGAGTATTGAAGGAGAACGATGAGGATGAGTAGCAGACAAAATGAATATAACAGGACATCCAAAAACTCTACAAGGACATTCTAGAAATGCCAATGGTTGTCGAAGAAACTCTTGAAGAAAAAGTCTCAAACATCAGGGAATTCATTAAAGGATTATACACTAGGATTGAAGACTTGGAATTGCGCAACACACGAGAGATGCCACCGGAGGAAAATTCACAAAGAGAAAGAACCATTATGACAATCATATAAAATATTAAGAAGTTGGATGAGGAATGCACAAATCTATGTGAAGAAAGAACGCATATTTGGAAAAACTTGATGGAGGATCTAGAAATGAAGTCTATGGAAGCTAGACTAAGGGATATGTAGGAAAAATACCATAAGGCTTCGGAAAACATAAGTACAATGCCACCAGCGGAGCACGTGACGACCATTTTGGCACAAAGGAAGTTGTACAATGAAATAGAAAAGATAAGGGACCATCAAAAGATTCTCCAACAATGATTAGTACCACTACAGGAAAAAGCACTAAGAGTAATAGGGGAATTGGCAGATGTGCAGGGAAAAGTAAAGAAACCAACACACGATGGTGAAGAGAAAATAATGACCCTGCCTGCGCAGGTCGTAGAAGAGATTTTGGAACGAGAAGCATAATTCTAGAAAGAAGTCACGATAATAAAGGAAACCTCCCATGGAAGCATGGAGGGGTGCGACACAACAGGCCTAAGTGGCTCAAGACGAGTCACAACTGATTGTTGGGGTCCTATTGGATAAGCATTTCAAAGAATGAAGAATGAGGGTGCGCACAAAAGGAGGAAGGAAAATATCTAGACATGCAAAAGCATGTAGATGTGCAAAAATAGGAGGAACAATAGTCGAGAGCATAAAATTAGCATGAACGAACAAAGATAGGAAAAACAGGCCCAAACAATGAGTTTTCATGAGTTGTAACCATAATTTTTCATAGGTTTTTATAAGCGCATTGGGTTTTGAGCCCTAAACTCTATGTATAAATATGTAATGGGTTGGGTAGAATAGGCTACTGAAGGATGGGTTCGCCTAGAGTGAGAAAAGAGGTTGTTGATACTAAGAGAATATACTGAGAATGAGAGAGATTCTATGTATGAAGGTTTAGGAAGAGTTTTGCAGAGAGAGGATTGCACTACATAACGATTAGGCAAGATGGAGGAGTACATCATGATGTAACTATTGTAAGCACAATGTGCAAGCCTAATATGAATTGCAGAAAGAATAATAAAGAAGCTAGTCGTTTTGGATGTAGCCCAAATTTTGGGTGAACCACATTAACCTCTGTGTCTGAATGTATTTTTATGTGATTGCTCATGAATGTTCTACTTATGCATAGCTAGATCTATATCTATGTAGTAAATGATTGATGCACAATAAAGATAAATGTTATAGTGAATAATTATGTTGCAATTTGTGTCACAATGAGTCTGCATAATTAAAGTTACTAATTAATCAAGTGAGAAGGGACATATAATATGGCACACAAGGAAAATAAGTAAGAATGAACATGTTAGTGGCCTAAAATCCCCTCACACCTATAGAAACTTGGTTCCTACAACCCCAATAGATGCCTAGAGTGAGACTTCACTTGCAAGTAGGTAATGCAGAAAGGGTCGATGTCTATAGGGTTAGTTGGTTAGATAACTTGAACCTAGGTTCTTAAAACTGCAAGAAAACACAAGGTTACTTCTTGGTCAACCTGGGTCATAAGTGGTCACAAATGCAATGATCCATGATTTGAGAGTGAAAGTAGATGTTGGGATAATTTGATGTATTGCACTAATTTGTTGTGGAACCAATTACCAAATTTGATGAGCACAAATTCCTTAAGGTCTTTAAACATGTTAAACTTAATGCAAACTTCATGTTGAGGACGAGGGTGGAAAAATCACTAAGGCTCATGGTAGATGAATTTCTCTAGAGGGGACACAATCCACTCTAGGGATGGCCAAAACTTCATCAAGAGGCGTGGGAAATCCACCTAGACAGGGCAATCTAGTCAAGACATTTTTTCAATTGAAAAATTGATATTCCAAGGGTCACAAGCATGATTTCATGCACATGGGTTGATTCACTGAACTAAAACAAGAACAAACCTTTGTTTATAGTGCAAGTATGGGTGTAATTCTATCCTTGTGGCTCCCACACCTCTTGAATCTAGTGTTGAATGATAGACTTAGGAAACACCCTCTCGTTGAAGTAACTCAAGATGGAGCTCACCCTTAATAGATTACATAAACTATCATATTCATAATGGTAAAGTTTAATACTTGGAATAATTTCATTACTTCGTGATACATCATTAGAACAATTTTTTGAGGAGTTTCTCAACAATATCCACTATCTAAATCGATGATAGTACCAAAAATGACAATGTTTTTTTTTTTGGAGAGGTCATATTACCTCTCCTATGAATGTTATACTCAAATAGGACAACTAACCTATAGCTAATGCAGTTTAGAAGGAAAAAGTACATTTTTTTTATAAGTTTTGGTCAATGACCTCAAGATATGTTCTTTGAGACTTACAATATGACTTTATTTATATTCTTAACATTCAATTTGTCTTGAATGCCTACAACATAGCGTTAATGCATCGGATCCCATTAGAACTCCACAGTTAAGCACACTCGATCTAGAATAGTACTGGGACGGGTGACTGCTCGGGAAGTACTTGTATTTTATTGCCTAACATAGAAAAGGGTCATTCTTGGGGATGTGCTAGCACTTAGGGGTTTGGGTAGCTCTCGGATGCATTGCTCTAATTTTAGGGTTCGCTCTTAGCTGCCTCCATGGCTTCTCAGGGAGGAGGGGAGCTGTCGCCCCCTCCCTATCCTGCCACCTCCTTTCGAAAGCTCATCGCAGCCTGCAGTAAGAATATTGCACCTTCAGAACCCCCAAGCTTCGTAAAGAAACTAGACGTCGTCCCGGATATTGACCTTCCCCCTGATCACCCAATGAAGGTAGCAATTTCCCTTTCAGAATGAGACCTTGTAGGTCAATTCATGGGACTTTGGCCCTCAGCCAGAACCACAGACAACTGGATCCAAAGGAACTGGAGGCCGCTAATAACAAATAGTGTAACGTGCTATGCGGTTAGGAGAGGATATTTTATCTTCGAATTCATCTCCCAGGAGGACAGAGATCTAATCTTTAGAAATGGACCGTACTTCATGGGCACTCAAGGGCTCTATTTGAATCGCTAGACCCCAAGCTTTGATCCATCCTCAGAAGTGCCCAAAGACGTCCTCGTCTGGGTTAGACTCCCGAATCTGCCAATACACTGCTAGAATCCCTCTTCGCTTCAAGCAATCGAAAATGGATTGGGACATTACATCGATATAGCGGACCCAAAAGACCAATACTCCTACGCAAGGATCTGTGTGGAAGTAGATCTGGAGGTAGGGTTGTCGGAAGCGATAAAACTAAAAGTTGGGGATTGGTAACACTTCCAAAAGCTTGATTATGAACAGCTCCCGTTCAAATGTAGAGGTTGTTATGAATATGGCCATTTCCAAAGAAACTGCCCAAAAAACCTCAATATAGAGAAAGCAGGGGATGAAGGCTGGCAACAGGCTCGGAAAGGGAAACCCAAAACAAAAGGACCAAGAAGCGAAAAGACAACCCCAACACAAGCCAAGGACCTAGGAAGCAAAGGGAAGGAGAATAACTTCAGTATCTTGGCTTGACGAACTGGTGATGAGACAACAGAACCAAGTAAAGATGCCCAAGTGGAAGAAACAAGAGGAAACCAAACCCTTGAAGACAGAGGAAATCAATTGATGACAGAAGAAGAGGAGCAAAACAAATCCCCCCAAAGGATGGAAGCAAGTCAAGGCACAGAGGAAGGGGAGATCTCGTCAGGCAGCGACTCGGAAGGTGCAAGTGAAGCTTGGGCCACCCCAAAGAAAACAGGAAGAGGCAAAAAAACCAAAAAAGCAGAAAGAGACCAATAAACCTACAAAGACGTCCTAAAAGGTTCACAACCAACTATCAAGCAACTGATTAGCATTCGGCAAACAAGAAAGCTATCCAAAGCCTCCCAAGGAGGCCATTCCTCCCCCCATGGTAATTGATGAATCTAACCTCTTGGAATGGTAGGGGTTTTGGTAGCAAAAGGAAAGAGGAAGCACTCAAGGATATTATCAAAGCTTCGAAAGCAGACATCCTACTCCTCCAGGAGACCAAGATGAGTCAACAAGACTCCCTCAAAGCTTCATTGAACATATGGAGAAACAACCAAGAAATAGTTGAAAATGCCAGAGGTGCCTCATGAGGGCTCTGCACACTGTGGAACACTACCAAAATAGATCTGATCAGCTCAGACACATGCATGCACTGGATTCACACCAAACTCCTCCACAAAGATTCGGGATATATGGTAAGCCTCTTCAATATCTATGTACTGCAACATATAGAGGAAAAAAAACATTGTTGGGAAACCCTAAAAGACTTCTTACAGCAAAATGAACTTGACAATATCATTTTAGGAGGGGATCTAAATGTAACCCTAGCCTAGGAGGAAAAAATAGGGGGAACCATCATGAGAGACCTAGCTAGAGAATGGGTGGAAGACCTAATTTCAGCCTGGGATCTAGTAGACATCAAACCTGCCAAAGGCGTCTACACGTGGACTAATAAAAGGGTAGGACCTGGGCATATTGCTGCCAGGCTAGATAGATTCCTCGTCCAAAGCTCCTTCTTGTTACTTGGGCTCACAACCACCTCAGAGATCCTTCCTCATAGCATTTCAAACCATAATCCCATCCGCTTAGAAATCAAGACCGACCAAGTCCATGGACCCATCCCTTTCAGATTTAACCCGACCTGGATCCAAGACAAAGACTTTCTTCTTCTTGTATCCAAATCTTAGACAAGCATTGTCAAGGGCTCAGCTTTTTATGTTTGGGAAGAGAAACTAAGAAGGCTAAAGACAGCTCTAAAATCTTGGGCAAAGGGCCAAGCAAACCCAATCACCTCTTGCAAAGAAGCCCAAAAGCAACTCGAGAACCATCAGCTGGAAATGGAAAACAAAGAGATCACACAAGAGGGCCTGCAACACGAGGACCGTCTTCAAAGACAATGGCACAAAGTCTGCAGAGAGGAAGAATGCTACTGGATGCAAAAATCTAGAAGCCTCTAGCTAAAAGAAGGAGATAAAAATACAAGCTACTTCCACAAGCAAGCGGAGGCAAGAAAGCACTATAAAGTAGTGACAGAAATTCAGGTTCAAAATAACATAATCTCAGATCCAGAAGGCATAAAACAAGCATCCTTTGAAACCTGTGAAGCCCTCTATTCAGAACCGCAAAGGACAGTCATAAACCCTCGTCTATACCCTCTCTCCATTATTCCAAACCTCATAAAGGAGGACATCAACATCAGGCTGATTAAGGAAGTAACGCAGCAGGAAATAAAGGAGGCACTAGACCAAATGAACCCAAACAAGGCCCCAGGCTCGGACGGTTTCACTGCTAGATTCTATCAACAGTGCTGGGAAATAATAAAATTTGATCTCACCAAGATGATCCGGAAAACGCAAACGAGCAGAAAGCTTGGCAGGAGCACAAACTCGACCTTCCTAGCACTTATCCCGAAAGAGAAAGGAGCATTCAACTTCAACCTCTTTAGGCCAATCTCCCTCTGCAACACAAGCTACAAAATCCTCACCAAAATTATAGCCAACAGAATCAAAACAATCCTCCCTCTTATCATCCCAGAAAACCAGGGAGGCTTCATCAAAGGCAGTCATATTGCAGACAACGTCATCCTAGTTCAAGAGGCCCTTCACTCAAGCGTCCAGAGGAAAGACAAAGGTATGATAATAAAACTCGATCTCACCAATGCCTTTGATAGAGTTAGACACAACTTTTTATTTGAAGTAATGAGAAAGTTTGGTTTCGATCCATCTTTTGTAAAATGGATTAAAGCTTGTATAGGATCACCTTGGATAGCCCCCATGGTGAATGGAAGAGTAAAAAAGTTTTTCCAAGCCACCAAAGGCTTAAGACAAGGGTTCCCCCTCTCACCCCTCCTCTACGCAATCCAAGCTTCAGTTCTAAGCTATCAACTGGAAAATTCCCAAAGTCAAAATAACCTTTAGGGGTTAAGAATAGCGCAAGGGATGAAAGACATAAATCATGCACAATTTGCAGACAATACTCTGTTGTTGGGAGGTGCAAGCGCTATAATAGCAAAGAAGTTTAAGGAGGAATTGGAAGCCTACGCTGCAGTCTCAGGAAGTGAAATAAGCCAGGCCAAAAGCAAGATTTATGGATGGAATATTACGCCAAATGAAATGATGGGAATTACTAGAGTTCTGGGGATGGAAGGGCATACCAACTGGGAGGCTTTCAAATACCTGGGAATCCCTATATTCAAATCTGCCCCAAGAGCCTCACATTGGAACCAACTGATTGACAACCTAAAAAATAAAATTTCCTCCTGGGGGGCGAACTGGCTAAATCTAGCAGGGAAAGTTGTCCTGATTAAAGCAGTTATGGCCAGCATACCCATCTATCAGAGCTCGTTGCTTTTAGCCCCTGCCTCCACAATTCAAAAAATCGAGGCACTGCAAAGACGTTTCCTTTGGGAAGGAGGAAAACAGACAAGAAGGAAAATGCATCTGATAAACTGGAAAAAAACCTCTAAACCTCTCTTGGAAGGTGGCCTCAACTTCAAAAAAACCCAAGTTCGGAACCTGGCCTTGGGGCAAAGTTGCTCTGGATTATTGTCATCGGAAAACCAACTTGGATCAAATTAGCACTATGGAAAAAATACTTTAGGGGGCCAAGGGAACGATGCATAGAATATCCATGTAGGGAATCTAAGGGATCCCCTATCTTTACCCTATGCAAAAAGGCCATGCCCCACTTCAACCCTCAACTCACTTGGGTGCCACGAAATGGAAAGAAAATTAAAATTTGGCAAGATTCAATCATGGGAGACCCCCCCTAGGGTTGAGACAGGACCTGTTGTGCCTCAAAGACTGGATGGAAATTCAAAACATAAATTCTCTCTTTGACATCTCAATTTGGGGGAATGACAAGTACAATACTTGGCAAGGGTGGGGAGTGGTCAACAGACCCCCTGAATTAGAAAGGGAATGGAGCATCCTAAAGCTCTATCTTCAGGGAAAAGCCCCCCTCAAAAAAAAAGGAAAGGACGAAAGAGGCTGGGGAGGGAACTCCAAGCCCTACACCATAGCAGAAGGCTACCGTCTCACTATAAATGTTCCCAACGTCCCACCTAACCTGTCCATCTAGAAAGCAATTTGGCAGTCCAAGTCCATCCCAAAAATTGACATGTTTATTTGGACCCTTGCCCACAATAGCATCCAAATAGAGGAAAACCTCAAAAGAAAAGGATGGGAAGGCCCCTACAGGTTTCCTCTTTGTCTACAGGCTGAAGAAACTATAGACCACCTCCTTCTCAACTGCAACTACGCCAAAGAAGTCTGGAAGCTAGCAATAGGAACACAAAGTGTCATCAACCTCCCTCCAAACACCAAAAGTCTTCTCCAATAGTGGGACTCCAATTACCCATTCAAGATACATAAACAAAGCCAAGACTATGCTCTGTGGAAGGTCCTCCCAAAGTTCATCCTATGGAATCTATGGCTGGAAAGAAACAACAGAATCTTCAGAGACTGCAAAAGGCGCACAACCCTTGTGGTAACCAAAACTCACGCACTCTTCAGTGAAAGTGCACCTTACTTATGCCAATCAAAAAACAACAAAATGCTAGAAGCAACAGAGGAACTTTGGTTGGATCAGTTTAAAATCCAAAGTCATAATGGGATAAAGGCTAGCACCCTAAACCAAGAGGAATGGGAAATCAGGAAAGGAAAATAGGATTTCGACAATTGGAAAAAAAAGAGAAATGTCCATATCCTATCCTTCGACGGGGCCTCAAAAGGGAACTCGGGCCTAGCAAGAGGAGGAGGGATAATTGAAAGCCCCAAGGAAGTAGCAACGATAAACTATGGCATGGGTTTAGAAATCAAAACCAACAACAGAGCAGAAGCCCTGGCACTCTGGCAAGGGCTAAATCAAGCAAGCAGGCACAAGGTCCAGGACCTGGTTATAATAGGTGACTCTAGAATGGTAATCAAAGCCATAATTCACCATTCTAAAACCCAAAGTGCGAAACTCAATAACCTCTTGGACAAAATCCACCTCCTTCTTGGGAACTTCCACTCTTATAAGATCTACCATGTGTTAAGAGAGCTAAACGAAAGGGCGGATGTTGAGGCTAACAAAGGCACCCTCTTGGCGCCAGGAAATTTGAAGGTAAATGGAATGTTATCCAACGTGGAATTACCTTGATCCATGAGAGCCAGCCCTCCACTTTCAAAAAGGCAAGTTGGGGAAAAGAAGCAAGGAAGATGGGAAAAGCGCTCAGATTAAGTCATGTCAGGACAAAGCTATTGGGCAGAAGGGACAAGGAAGGGTATCATGAGACAGTGGACTTCAGACAAGGAGGAGACAGAGAATCACTATGCCCATGCCTCACAGATTTAGCAAATCGGGTTGAAATTATGAAGGGGAAGGAAGGAGCGCATAAATCGGAGGTGCCTCCACAGCCTCAAGCCACTCCTAAGCAGAGACCTCTTGAGGAATTTCCATCGAAGCAATAGGGTGCAAGAAGAGGGGAAAGATATCAAGAAATGGCATCAAGCTTGGGCAACAAGCCAAGCACAGAAGAAAGACTGAAGGCGATGGACACAACACTGGAAAACTTAAAGCAATTACTGCAGTTCCAACTGGACTTTCTCAAAAATCTAGACTCAGAAGCAGGTAGACGTCTTGAGAAGTTGGAAGAGGACATCTCCACCACCAAAATCGGTTTTACTGAAGAGTTGGGCAAGCTGTACAAAGAAATCAAGAACCCCAAGCAAGAATTCGAGGAAAGAATTGGCCAACTGGAGGTAAAAATGTCTCAGCTCAACAATGAATGGAAGCAAGACCCAAAGAACTAATCTAGTTGCTCAGCATGAAAGCGAGCTCAACACATCTTCAGCAAGATTGGCGTTTTGTATAGAAGCCAATGCTATAAATAAATTTGTAATCATTAACTTTTTGTTAGCACCTTTAGTTAAGGATTCAGGCTTATTGCTTTTAGGAACAGTAGTAAACACCAGGAAGGCAGTCGCTCAGTGAAGCGCAACCCATTTTGTAATCGCACCAGTGGAAAGTCCACCTTCTTTATAATCAAATACCACTATCCGTTCTCGTCAAAAAAAAAAACATTAAACTTGTCTCGCATAAAAAATGAATGCAGTGGTAAGTGATTTATTGAAAGTGAATTATTGTGATCAATCTTAATAAAATTTTGATAGTGATCTTGAGATATGGTCTTTGAAATTTACTTTATGAGTTTGTTTTAGAAATGGTTTTTGAAATTTACAATGAGTTTGTTTGAAACATGGTATTTGAAATTTGCGATGAGTGAGTTTGCATTTTTAATATAAAAAATGAATGTGGGCAAGTGATTTATTGAAATCGAATTATTGCGATCAAGTTTAATATGGTATATGTATTAATTTGCAAATTCTATTATTTAAAAATATTTTATGTTTTATGTTAATTAAAATATGTCATTCATACACTAAAATATTATAATTATATATTTTTTTTAATTAGACATATAAAAAATGATTACATAAATTGGATATTTAATGTTTAATATGGATGTTGAAATTCAATTTTACAATTAATTATAATGTTTATAATATTTGAGAATATATTGGAAATGTAAAAATCCTCAAAGTTGCATATTATGTATATTTTTAATTAATATAATAAAATTAGTGAAAACTGATTAAAAATGAAATGTAGATACGAAATAGTTCAGTGTAATGATTGTATATCAACACTCACCTGATTGAGCTATTGGAAAAAGCATTAATTGGTTTTTTGTTTCCATTATTATGATTTTTTTTTATAAAGAAAATTTTACTGGTAAACCCAAGGGATGCTTCTCCTCATTTGTGGATGGCACATTCATAGTATTCTTATTAGTGCAAACTAACATGTCTCACCTAGAGGGATTCATATTTGAACAAAATTTATGTAGATTCATAGAAACAACTTATAACTTTATGAATGATTTCATTGGCCTAATTTAAAAAAAAAAAATGAAACATTAATTAAAATACAACATGCAAAGTGATTATTAGTTAGATTTTAAATTTGATATTATGAGAACTAATATTAAGTATATTATCTTGTTTGAATGTTATATTTTCCTAACAAGTTTAAAATATTCTTATATCCGTTCGAAGACATAACTTGATTGTATGAAAAATCTAGTTCATATCACCATAGGTATTTGTACCTTCCAAAAAAAATGATTTGTGAAGAAAATAAAGGATAGTAGAGTATTATGTGTTGTAGGGATGGGTGTCACTAGAAGAATAATTAGAAATCAATAAGAATTTGAAAAATTGATTTAGGCATGGAAGACCTATAAATTCAAACATTATGCTAGAGGTAAGGAACTTAGAAACCCAACTCCAATACAAAGTAAATTATTTGAAAGAAAAGAAGATAGAATAAATGAAATCAAACCTTAAAAGTAATGGTTTCAACTTAAAAAGAGATACTTAAAAAAATATATTTGTCACATGTTGAACATTTATAAGCTTTTTATATTAAGATTTTTATATAAGTGATTAGTAGTAAATGTAGTCAAGAAATGGCATTAATTACTTCAAGAATTCACTATAACTAGTGCCATGGATACATGTGAATATGAAACCCACCTTCAATGTATGAGGACAATACATTGTTTTAATATATTGATTTATTAATGCTATTGAAAAAAATATGAAAATTTTTTTTGCATTAGTCATATTTATGTTATTTTTATAAAAGTGAATAAAATAATTAATATTTGTGATCTTTATTAAAAATGAATTAAGATGGTGGACTATCACAATACAAAATTAAAAAAAAAAAATACCAAAAAAAAAAAAAAACACATTAAACACA